>VMDR010004594.1:0-58634 GCA_007922815.1 Macrotus californicus
ACGCATGACCCATGGACGTGAACAATGGTGTGGGGATTGCCTGAGGGAGTGGGGTGTGCTGGGTGGAGGGGAGCAAAGGGAGGAAATATTAGGACAACTGTAATAGCATAATCAATAAAGTACAATTTGAAGAAAAAGGGAAAAGTGAGCCTGGGAAGACACACTCAAACCCAGTAATCAGTTAACAGGATGGCACTTTAAAGCTATTGGATCCTCAAAGATGTAAAAAGTAAATAGTGCAAGTATAGCCAGTGGGTGGGAATATAGGCAACTTGATATAATTTTTGTGGCAATGTAGACTGGGTTTGTTACTCTCAAGAACAATCTGGCTGGACTTAGACATAGCAATAAGAACAGCATCTCTGACTCAGCCGTTCTCCTGGAGACATCCGGATGTAATGTATGTAGACATAGATACAGACATATCACAAGACCATCCCAGAGACATCCTCCTACAGGTCCATAAGGAGTCAGGTTGAGAACGTTCATTGCACCAGGTATTCATGGAGGCAAACCAGGGCCCCTAGCTGGGAAACTGTCTCTGTGGAGAACTCAGTGGCAACAGAGCAGCCATATATGCAGCCACATGCATGGATCTTAGAACTGAGTGACGAAAGTGATCATCAGTGAGATGTATGTAATACTTGCATTATATGAATTAAAATGCAAAGACAGCGATCATTGTGCAAGAATATATACAAATAAAAAGATACACATCAAACACATATGTACATCCATAGGAAGTGTCTGTCCTGCATGGGTCAGCGATGACAATGGCGGTGAACTGAGAAGCCTGATTTACTGTTATACTTTATATAACATTTATATAGGCTTTAAGAAACTATTAATGCCTCTCTCTCTTTCCTTCCTTGATTCTACATAAAGGTTTGTTAAAAATTTCTCTGTTGTTGCTCTAGAAGAAAATATCTTGCTGTGATTTGTTTATGTGAAATCCAGATTTTAGTGGAGAGATGTGTGCCTATTAGGATAAATACCTCAGAAAAAATATCGGGGACTCCTTATTCTGTTGCTAGGTGTGTTTATATAAATGATTTCTCCAAGGAAATCACACAGATTTTTAAATTAAATGTCACTCACCTTAAAAATAAGACAGTCAGGCCCTGACTGATGTAACTCAGTGGCTTGGGCAACATCCTGTGATCTGAAAGGTCGCTGGTTCAACTTCCAGTCAGGGCATGTGCCTCGGGTGCAGGCCAGGTTGCCCCGGCTAGGGGCATGTGAGAGGCAACTGACTGATGTTTCTCTCCCTCTCCCTCTCTCTAAATAAATTAATTAAATTAAGTTAAATTAATAAGTAAATAAAACATTTTGTAAAAATAAAAGCGTCGGTTATTTCAATAGCCAAAAAAATGGGTTTATTCAGAAACAGCAAAGAATTGAAAGCTGGGTCATGAGAACCATAGCAAAGCCATAGGCAAGCCTAGCAGACAAAACAGAGGGACATCACTTTATGGAGAAAGAGGAGGAAGTTGGGCAGGGATTTTCTGAACAAAGACCATTGGAGAAAAGTTAGAGTTCAAGGAGATGCCAGTCTCTCATTCACTGAGCTGCTGGGGTCATTGATTTCTTGTAGAAGATGCACTCACTGTACATTTTTATTCATGGACTTATAAGGTATTTGTGTGTCTTCTTTGGAGCAATGCCTATTCGGCTCTGTAATGCGTTGAATAGATCCCCCCACAATTCATGTCTATCTGGAACCTGTATATAGACTTTATTTGGAAATAGGGTCTTTACAGAGGTCATTAAGTTAATGTGAGGTCACCCTGGGTTAGGGTGAGCCCTGGATCCAGTTTGCCTTGTGTCCTCATTAGAAGAGGGAAATTTAGCCTGGCTGGTGTGGCTCTGTGGACTGAATGCTGGATTGGGAACCAAGAGGTCGCTGGTTTGATTTCTGGTCAGGCCACATGCTTGGGTTGTGGGCCAGGCCCCCAGTTGGGGTTTTCGAGAGGCAACTGATCAACGTTTCTCTTCCTCTCTTTCTCCCTCCCTTCCCCTCTCTCTGAAAAAAAGAGGGATATTTGGACACAGTCACAAAGGCAGAGAAGGAGATGGGAATGATGCTCTATGAGGCCAGGAATGCCGAGGATGGCCTGCAGCCACCAGCAGCTGGGGGAGAGGCAGGGACAGAGTCTGCGTCAAAGCTCTCAGCAGGGAACAGCCCTGCCTATACCTTGATTCCAGAGGGCTGGTGGACCGAAAATAAGTGCAGGTAGTAAAGACATAAATACAAAACTAAACAATTTAATCATGTATTACATGTAATGGGTATAGCATACAAGGTCTATAAAATATACATTATATAGGTGTGCTCTCCCTCTTGGGAGCAAGCCCACCCCGTTCCCTTCCCCCTTTTCTTACCTTCCCAGGCGCATTACCTGTGCCTTTCTCCCTGCTAAGCTCCAAGGGTCCTTCTTTTGCCTCTGTAACTTGTTTCCTGAGCCCATAGAGCCCAGCTGGCTCACCTCTCCTACCTCTGTCACTTTCTAAATAAGCTTTCTCTTATAATTTAAAAATACATATACATTATAGAATAACATGATACATGACTAATCAAAATAATATCAGGATACATGATTATGTGGTCAATTACATGTAATGGATTGTAAGCATGTGTATCTTTACATATAACTTTGAACCCAAAAGAGTGGTATTATATATTATTTCATGTATATACTAAACATCACTAAAATCATCAAGCATTAGTGAAAGGACAAAGCCAGCTCCATTTGCTGTCGTGGCACCATTTGCTGAGCAGGCCTGTGACCTTGTTGAACATGACAGCCACTTTACTCTTCTGAGCTTGTCCCCAGGACTGGGAATCACTGGAAGCAAGAACAGAAGTGCCTAACCGTTCCCTACAGCCACAGGCGGAAGATAACATTGGAATACACTGCAGCCTGGGTTATAACACCCCAACAGCCCAGGGGCCACTCAACAGCACCCCCCCCTTTTTTAATGCAATTATAATCCAATAGAAGCTGAAAGCCCCCACCCCTCAATGCTGGTACACTTCTCCACACCACGCCCCTCTCCTTTCTTGCAGAGTGAATAAAAACTTTGCTCTCTACATTTTCTTCTCTTTGGGAATTCACAGCCCATGTCACTGACCACGCTAACAATTGGGCTACCAGAAAATTTTCAACAAATTACAAAAAGCAGAAATCCCGTAGTCTTGCCCTGGCAAGGTGGCTCAGTTGATTACAGCGTGGTCCCCGTGCCCCAGGCTTACAGGCTTGCTCCCCGGTCTGGGCACACAGAAGACTCAATCAATGAACACACAAATAAGTGGGACAACACACATCTCCTGACAGGACAAAGCCAGCCCCACTTGCTGTTGTGGCGCCATTGGCCCAGTAGGCCTTTGGCCTCGTTAGACATGACTGACATTTTACTCTTCTGACCTGTCCCCAGGACTGGGAGTTACTGGAAAGCAAGAACAGAACGAAATGCTCCCTACGCCACAGGCCGAAGATGACATCGGAACACACTGCTGCTTCGCGTTACAATGCCCAGCACGACAGCCCAGGGGCCCCCCCATTCTTTTCTAGTCCAATTATTATCCAATGAGAGCGCAGAGCCCGCACCCCTCAGTGCTGGTGCACCTCCACACCATGCCCTCTCCTTTCTTGTCGAGTGAATAAACCCTACTCTCTATAATAAACGTTACTCTCTACACCTTCTTGTCTTTGTGAATTCTTTCACAGCCCACGTCACCAACCACCTGAACATCTCTCTCCATCTCTCTTATCAATTTTTAAAAAAATTTCTGTATGTAATCCCACATTCATCGTTTGTTTGGGCTGACGTCACAACACACAGCAAAGTGGATGGGAACAACAGACATTTATTTCACATAGTTCTGGAGGCTGGAAGTCCAAGATCAGGGCACCAGCAGATTCCTTGTGAGGTATGCCTGTTTCCTAGTTCATAGATGGCTGTTTTCTTCACGTCACACGGTGGCGGGTTCAAGGGACCTCTCTTTGCTGTCCTTTTCTTGTAAGGGCACTAATTCCATTCATGTGGGTTCCACATGCAAATCACCGAATCACCCCCCGAAGGTCCCACCTCTGAGTGCTAACACATTAGGAATTAGATTTCAACATATGAATTTGGGGGGGGTGGGCACTGACAATGTCTATGACACCCATAGGCCACATTTATTGATCATCACGTAATAAAATGAGAAATGAGCCATCCAAGGATGGAAAGACAAATCCAACCACTCAGAGATTCAGAAGGACCGTTCTAAGTATCTCTAGTTAAAGAGGAAAACAAAACTGTTTTGGGAAATGAACGGTGAGAGTGTGTCCTATGGAGCCCTGTGGGACGTGACCGCAGTGGGATTCAGAGGAAAGGCACCGTAGCCTTCAGTACATTGTGAGAAGACGAAAAGGACGAAGTCTACACAAACAACACATTCCACTCAAGAAGCTGGGGCGGGGGGACAACAGGAACTAGGCAGGGGAAGCTGAATTTTACTAAGTGGCAATGTATGGAGTGGCTACGCAGAAGGAACCAGTGTCCAATCTCTTCTATGGGGACACCAATTATACTGGATGAGGGCCCACCCACACAACCTCATTTTGCTTCAATTACCTCTTTAAAGGCCCCATCTCCAAATGTGATCATCTTCTGAGGTACCGAGGGCAGGACTTCAACATAGGAATTTCGGGGGAACAAGAGTCAGCTCATGACCAGTAATGAATTTGGAATGATCAACAGCTCGGCCATCACAAAGAAGTCACATACTTTCTTATCCCGCATGAAGAGAGACACCCTAGCCTGCAAGAGGGTAGGAGGAAGGGCCGAGATATGATGCCATTCCCGTGGGGGCTCCCAGCACTGAGGTGGATGAAGTACTGAGCGACCTGCCGTGACACTGCCTGGAAGAGGAAAGATCTCAGGCCTGGGTGCCAGCTCGGGGGCAAGTCACTCCCTCTCTGTGGCCAGGAGGCTCTGAATCTCTGGTCACACAGTAGCATCTCCTGGGCAGCTTGTGGAGAAAAAAAGCGAATGTCTGGCCCCATCTCCAGAGACTCTGGTTCAGGGGGCGCTGCCTTCTGGTTCAGTGTGGCCTTCACCTCTGCAGTTTTCAAAGAACCCAGGTGGTTCTAAGGGACAGCCAGGACTGAACCCCCCTGGGCTAGAGAATGTTCAAGTACCTTCCAGCTCCAGGCCATGATCCAAGCTGACTTGGGGTCTCCATCCCTGGATCACACATTCTCGGGCCTTTAAAATCTCTGTAAAAATGTTCATTTAACAAAATGCCCATTTTCAGTATTATAATTACTCTCTCTAGTGGCCCAGCCCAGCACTATTTGAGGAAGGAATTTCAAGGGCATTAACTCATTCATTCCTCATCACCACCCTTGGAGGTGGGCAGTGGGCAGACACCACTATTTCACCTCTCCTTCAGTTTTCTCCAGAACACTTGCCACCCTCCCTCATGCCATTCCATGGGCTTATTTAGGTTTATTGTTTTCTTACAGCATCAGAAAACAAGCTTCATCAGGGCGAGGTTTGTCTCTTTTGTTCACTACTGGCACATAGCAAGCACTCAGTAAATATTGGTTGAATGAATGAATGAGTCAATCAATCAAAGAAGAGTAAACAAAAGCCCAGAGAGGTTAGGAGATCTGCCTATGGTTACACAGCAAGTAAATGGAGTAGCTGTTGGATGGCATCATCCATGTGTGTGTGTGTTCTTTCCACTCTAGATATGGATTTCCTGGTATAGCCGATATTAGGGTGGACCCTGGAGATGCCAGGGGAGAGGGGAATTCAGTGGCTGAGAGAGTTGCGAATCAACTAACTGCTGTTAGAAAGTGCTCCTAGAATCCTAGGGAGGGGGGAAAGCACAGCTGCTTTGCAAAGGTGAGGAAGAGCAGCTTCTGCTGATGGCCAAAGGGCTAAACTTAATTTATAGCCTCTCATTTTCATTCTAGAAAGAGAAATCATCCCTTGCAATTAACTGAAGATGATTTGTGCTAACACACTGAAACTGAATCACAGAATTCCTAAAAATGTAACGTAAACTTGAGGAAGTTGCCAGGTAATTTACCTGGACTGGCTGTGAAAGGGGTTGTCCTGGCAATCAAACTTCCCAGGGAGCTGGAAAAGGCCAACCTGACCCTTCACAAATGAGAAAACAGAGGCCCAGGGAAATCAGGTGACTTGCTGGGGGTTACTGACACCCAGCTCAGCCTCCTTCACTCGCTTCTTCCTGGATCTGAATTGCACATGTGTTCCTGCAGGTGAGGTGGGCATTCACCCCAAAGCAGGACAATGGCTCCTGGAAGGGGTGCCTGCCTCCTCTGCATCTCATCTCTGGGTACACATGTGTATCTGGGGACGGCCATGTAGACAGTTGCACTGTGGGTGCTGCAGACAGTTAAGAGCCGTGACTTCTTCTGGGGTTGGCTACTCTCTTCACCCCGTGGCTGAGAGACAAGGAATTGATTTCAAAATCAATTGGCCTGGTTATGTTTTTTTCCTCTCTTTCTCTCTCTTTAAGATTTTATTTATTTATTTTTAGAGAGAGGAGAAGGGAAGGAGAAAGAAAGGGAGAGAAACATTGACGTGTGCGAGAGACATCACCGCCCCGGGTATGTGCCCCGACCAGGGACCGAACACGCAACCCAGGCATGTGATCTGGCCTGGAATCAAACAGGCGACCTTTTGGGTTGCAGGATGACGCTCAACCAACTGAGCCACACAGGTCAGGGCTTTTTTTTTAGACTGAATTAATCAATGTGGACTTGGATTTCTCTGGATTCATAATTCTCTGTGCTTTGTCTCCCCCCTGAAATTGCATTCTAATCCTACGTGACGCTTGCCTGGTTTCCCCAGCAACAGCAGATCAAGGTTTAGAGGGGAGAAATGAGAGACTGGAGGGTCCTGGTCAGGAGATAAAAACCCTGGCGCCCAAAGGCTGGTTTGCAGGGGCACCCTCTGCTAACAGGAAAGGGAGAAACGCCTTCTGCTACCTCGTGCATTTGAGGGTTTTCTATGTGGAAAAAGCAGGGTGTGTGTGTGTGTGTCTGTGTGTGTGTGTCTGTGTGTGTGTTATTTTTGAGTCTCCCAGCATTTAAGAATCCATATGGCTCATCTGAAAGGGGTGGTTTGTTGGGCAATTTTATAAGCAATTTTTGTTGACTTATGAAACTGTTTTATATAAACATTATCATCTTTACAAAAAAGAACATGGAAAATCACCCCACTTTATTTATATTCCACCACAGTCCCGTCAGCCGTAATCAGTTAGAGACACACATTTTGTGTGGTTGTCAGAGTTTGCACGTGCCGTTGCCACTTTCCAGTTATACATTCTCACGGAAAAACACACTCACGTGTCTCCTCTACTCGAAATACCCTGCTTGACTTCTGACACTCTGGGTCCCCAAATGTGGGAGGAGGGGGGAGGGTTCCCACATCAAGGAATTCTCTGCCACCAGCTGGGTGTCCTACAATCTAATTCAGTCCTGACACCACCTGGAATGAGCATCAGATCCCACAGGTTAGGGGCTCAGTCCCACAGGATTTGACACCCCCTCCACCTTCAGATGCCAATCAGAAGTCCAGTTGTCACCTGTGGTTCTGATGACCCGGTGTAAACCAGAGGTTCCCATGACCCTCTCCTTGGGTTTGATTAATTTGCTAGAGTGGCTCACAGAACTCAGGAGAACTGTTTACTTACTAGATTGCCAGTTTATTACAAAGGGTATTAAAAGATATGAATGAACAACCAAATAAAGACATACGTAGGGTGATGTTCAGCAGGGTCCTGAGCACAGAAGCTTCTGTCCCCACGGAGTATGGGGTGTGCCACCCTTCTGTCATGAAGCTTCATTCTCATTTGCTCTCCAAATCCTGTCCTTTTGAGTTTTTATGGAGCCTTCATTTTATGTAGGTATGATTGATTAAATCATTGGCCATGTGACACCTGATGATAATTAGCATTGCGGTTTCCTCCCCTGAGTGGGCAACCAAGGAGGGCTGTCAGAGGCACCATGTGCAGAAGCTTAAGTAAATACCCTGCGAAGGCTCTAACAGTTCAACAGAAGAGAGCCATTCCCTGGCCAGAGACGGCTCGCTCCGGTATCTTGGGATGATGAAGCAAAGAGAACCAAGCCTGAAATTACTATCCCTTTGGTTCCTGGAAGAAATGAGGATATTGTGAGTCAGGGTGATTTTGACTTTGGAATTTGTGAGATATATGTTTACTTTGGAATTAAATATTTTAGTGTAACTTTTGGTATGACTGCATTCTGCACATAATTCGTAATTGGTAAAATGCAACTCTTGACACTTTCTGTATGATTAGAGTCCCAATCCCTTTTTTTTTTTTTCTTTTTCTTTTATCTTCTGTCTAGGACTGGGAGTAGGGAAGGAGCTAGCTACTAGGAGCAAAGAAAGAATTAACTTGGAACTTTGGAGATGGTCCTTAAAATTCTGTGTGTACTACTTCCTTTTCCAATGTGTTAGTGGAAACCAATACATTATAAATGTAGAATGATGTGCTTTCTTCCACGCAGTTATTCACCTTGGTTTGCTGTGTTAAAACTGTAAATACAAGAGATCATGGCATTCCTCTTTCACCGGATTGGGTTTTTCCCGTCTTTTTGCCTGCCCACTTCAGCTGCAGGAAGGTGCGGGGCCACTTCACAGTTTGGTCTCTTTCTAATTAAGAGGATCCTGATTGCCAGGTTTTCCACTCATTTCCCTGGATATTCTGATGGTCAGTATTGGCTCTGGTGGGTGTTCCCAGTTTTAGTTCTCCTGTTTCTCAGAGGATTTATCAAGCGTGATGCCAGAAACTTTCTCTTGCTTGCTTTGCTTACCTTTGTCTGTGTGGTCTGCTCAATTCTTTGTTCACGGCCACCAAGAACCTGAACCCGTCTCCCTCTGTGGCACGCACACACAAAGGAGTGTTACTCAGCCGGGAGAAAGGTGGATATCCTCCCGTTTTCGACAGCGTGGATAAACCTTGAGCACATTAAGCTGAGATAACTCGGACAGAGGAAAGCGAGTACTGGATGTGGAATCCAAATAAGTTAAACCTGTAAAAACCAGTAACATGGTGGTTACCAGGGCGTGGGAGAGGGGTGGATAAGAGTGGTGATGTTGAAGGGTACGAATGTGTAAGGAGTGGTAAGTAAGCCATAGAGCTCCCCAAATCCTTGTAATTCCCAAATGATTAGAGCCACAGGGGCATCTTTTGTTATATTTGGCTTTTGTCGGGGAAAGAGCTTCAGAGTGATAAAGGTGAAATGGATGCCTTCTGTTATTTATAACAAATCCCTTTCAACCACACCTGAATTTATATTAATGAAGTGATATTTGGAAAGTCTCTAGTTAAGGATGGAAGCTGGTTGCCAGAACTGGCCAGGCGGTTAGAGGGTTGGATCCTTCAGTGTCTCCCCACCCCACCCCACCACTGCCACATCCGGGGAAGGGAGAAGGGAGAAGAGATGGAGATGGACTCAATTGCTGATGGCCGGTGATTTGATCAGTCATACCTATGAGCACAGAGGATGCTTTCTCAGTAGCTCTGGAGGAAGCAACAGGCCCACAGTTCTGTCGTTCACCCGCTGTGTGATTTTGGACAACTCGTCTCTGCTTCCTGGGCCTCACTTTCTCTGCATGTGAAAGGAGCAGGATTAGAATTCCCCTAAGACATCTTCCCACTTTCTGTACATATTGAGTGAGGGTCTTATTGCCGCCCCAATAATGTTCTGGGCTCCAGGGATACGTAGGTAAACCAGTCTGGTGGAGGCGAGAGGTCCGTGTGAGGTCCTTGATTCTACAGAGCAGAGTTTTTGACACTTGGCAGCTGTCAGGCCTCCTGGTGTGGCACTGTGATTGTCTGAACTCCAACATGCCCCTAAACCTTTCAACCAGATTTGCACAATCCCACTGGGAAGACACCTACACAAATCCCGGGAAGCTCACATCCGGCCTGGCGTGTTTTTAAGGCCCCTTCTTCCCCCTCTGACCTCGGAACAGTCGGACCTGGAAGATGTGGTCTGGGGACCTGGGCGCCTCGCGGTGCCGCAACTGGAATCCCCCAAGGGACCCCGGCCTGGGAGATGCGCGAAGATTCCGCGGGGAGGCGCTGCCATTCCAGTGCCCCTAGCCTGCCGCCCCCAAGGCGGCCCCGGGGCTGGGCACCGGGATCACCTGCGCAGGGCGGGGAGGGGCGGGGTAGGGCGGAGCGGGGCAGGCCGGGGGCGGGGTCCTCAGGCTTTTAGAACCTGCGCCGCACCCTCTGCGCCAGCTGGAGACTGAGCGTGCAGCAGCCTGGCGCGTGGGACTCACCGGAGCAGGTAACAGGCTCGGGGCGCCGGACCCAGGCGCGGGAGGCTCGCAGTCCACCTGCCGGCTTGGGGACGTGAGCGGTCCCCTTTCCCCCTCCATTGGAGGAAGCGCGTGGGGTCTGCGTGCGAGGGCGGCTGGCGCAGGCAGTGGGAGCAAGGTCGGTCATCTCCGCTTTGGCGATGGCGATGGGGCACGTAAAGGTGCCAGAGTGCGAAGCAGCCCCAGCCCAGCACGGAGAATCGGCCTGAGCACCAGCCCGCGTTCGGGGGTTGATATTCCAGACATCCAGAAAGCAGTTAATTTCCTCGTCCCACCTCCTGGAAAAAAGGTGCTGAGCCGGCCAGCCGGGAAGTAGAAGGGATTTGGAACCCCTCAGGACCTGTGCTTGTTTCGCCTGTAAAATGGGCATCTCGTTGGCGTCTGGACCCGAGGTCCTGAGCCGAGCACCAACCAACCCCGCTCCGCCCCTGCCCCAGAAAGATCTGCGGTTCGGGGAAAGGAAAACCCACACGGGGGAGGAACCCAGGGTTCTAGTTCAGAGCAGCAAGTTCAGTAGACACATTGGGAGCAGCTCTGAGGCGGGGTTTTAGGGGACGGCTCCCTGGACCAGCGGCTGCAGAGGAAAGAAACGGGGCGGGGTGGGGGGGAGGCTCCGGTTCTGCGGTCCGCGTCCACCGGTGAGCGGAGCAGGTGGGTGTGTCAAATGCAAGGGCCGGTCTAAAAGGACCAAGGGAGCCCTCTAGTCATGGGAATACCCACTTGGCCACTTTTCCCCAGGATCTAACGTTGCCTTGGGCAGGACCTTTAATTTCTTCATAGTTCAGTTTGACGTGCTCCTTAAATGAAGCAATTTCTCTGGCAGACTAAGTCAGGTAATCCATACAAAGTGCTTAGTACAGGGTCTGTATATAGTAGGTACTCAAAAAATATAAACCATAATTTTCTCTAGACTGCGCCTCCTTGGGGGCAGGGACCAGTGTCTATTTGACTTACCATTATATGGTGCCTGACCTATAGAGTAGGTCCCACTACATATTTGTCCAATAAATGAGCGCTGAGTGAGTATGCAGTCTGTGCTTGGCGCATGGTATCAGCAAACAGTGCATATAGACATGGCCAGATGCTAACAGATGGGTATGGATACAGCAGAAGCGTCTAGGTGGGTGGTCCAGTGTAAATGTGGGCCCAGAGGAGCAGAGTGGGGGCCCCTCTGGAGGGGAGGGAGAAACTTTCTTTTACCCTAGAGGTTCTTTTCGCTAGTCTACTAATCAAATAGACACGAAACAGGTTAGCAAGAGAAAAGAACCAAATTTAATACATACACATGTGTGGGAACCCCACATACACGAGAGAGGTCAGAAACAGAGAGGGAACGAGGCTAGAAATGACATCCTGAGCTAGGGATGAGGTAAGATCCTCAGGGGCTTTGAAGGGTCATTGCAGATGAAAAGGAGCGCAGATCTTTAATAAGTTTGTCCTGCCCTATCAACAGGTCAAAGAGGTTATCGCTGATAATCTGTTAAAGCCGAGCCTCCTGATTCTTCCAGGTAGTAGGGTGGAAGGCAGACATTGCTCTTGAGCCCACAGCTAAAGTTGCATTTAGTTCAAAACAATTTGCACAACCACAGCGGTACATCTTGGGGTAACTGGTTCTGAATCCCCAGCCCCCTCTCTTATGGGATGGGAGGGGCAACGTGGTAGTCAGCTAGAGCACAGAGGTAGAGAGGGCACACAAACTGTGGGGTCCTGAACCCCAACAGCCACATGGGAGGAGGGCAAGAACTGCAACTCTAGGCAGGCCAGGTACCTTTCTCATGTCCTCTAAGCGTCTGCCCCAAGGTTACGGGGTAAGGAGAGAGGGGAGAGGTGCCAAACCATGGGAACCTGATGGAGCCAGAAGATGGAAAGGGGCTCCCAGGATCCCTGCGTGGGGGTGAGGCATTCCTCACTTTGTCCCTGTTGGTCACAAGGCTGACTGGCCATGAAGTGGCTGAAGGGGGCAGTGTGGTGCCAAGCAAGCCATCTACCTGGTATGTGCCGCAAGCCAGGCACACAGTGAGCTGGGCTAGAGGGACATGCTGGTCTCAGCAGTGGGGATCTGTGATTCTGGACCAACAGCCCTGGGGAGGTCCTTACACTCCGTGTCACACCACTGTGGACTGTGGTCACTCCTGCCGCAGGCCAGAAGGGAGCTGTGTCCCTGAGGTGGAGCCACTCCAAGCAAAGTTAGGGGCCTTTAGCTTTTCTGACTCTTGGCAGGCAGCCGTGTGGGGTTTTCATCTCCCTGGGGAGAGAAGCAAAGGTCTGAGGGCGAGCAGGGGGAGAGATCTGGGGAACATCTCAACAGGTGACGGGAAGCACTGTACCCTTCAAAACAGCCAAGTGTGAAGCTTCTGCTTATAACACTTTTCATAATTGCTTATAATTTGCCCTTGACACATCAGACCCTGAGACCCCCAGGGTCCGAGAGGGGGAAAGCAGTGCTCCCCCCGCCATCCCTCCCCCCATCGCTCCTGGGACGCTGGGTCAGAGAGTGTTAGAGCTACCGAGACCTCTCACAGTGATAGAGGGCATCCTCCATTTAAGTGTGGGGTAATGGGGGTCCCGAGAGTATGAGGCATGCTCAGGCACGGAGAGTTAGGGGAGACCCCAAGTCTCGTAAGGCCGAGTGCTCTGGGAACTGAAAACACAGCAACTCTTCTCTTTATTCTTCAATCTTCCAACATCACAGAAAGGAAGGTTTTAAAAAAAAGGTGAAGTGGATTTTAAGCTGCCCAATAAACCCTTTTAATTTAAGAAAAAAAAAAAACAACCCTCAGGTATGGTGAAAATAAAGACCCCAAATTACCTATATTTATTTTTTAAAGATATGTTTGATAGTGAAGAAAAATAATTCAAAACAGGAACTTCTCTAATCTCGGCTGAGGTCTGCCAGCCAGCAGGGCCTGGGTTAAGGTGCACACTTTGCAGGCTGCCCACCTGGGAGCAGCAGGGAGCTTATTGCTCCTGGACAATTTTCACGCCCCAGGAATGCTGCTCCTATCGGCTGCCCCATCTCCATCCATCTGCCTTCTGAGGCCGGTGGCATCCTGGCCCCTGGCATCGCGCTCTTTGCTTTGGGATCTGGCAGGACATCTCCCTCTTTGTTTTCTCGCAAATGAATTTCTTATCGGACAGATAGATCTCAGGTAGGCAGGAGGAGGCGGGAAGAGAGGAAGGGGAACCGAGCAAAGGCAAGAATTGGCTGTCAGCCTCCAAGGATTCCTGAGCAGGGCTGTGTGTAGGTGAAGCTGAGGGGGGTGGAGCCAGAGTGTGGCTGTGGAGCTGGAACTTCTCATGTGGTTTGAAACTCCTGCGGGTGGTGGCTGCAGTTTGGCCTAAGGATGAGGGTGTGCCAATCTCTAAGACAGAGAGGCCTGTTCTTCAGCCAGATCCCAGTGCTGTCAGAGGACCTTCTGCCTGGGTGGGACACTCCTGACCTGTTGGGGCCCTCAGCGGGGCTGCCAGATCCTATGATAGCGGCTGGGGTCCTCTAGAAGCTGGAGGGGGTGGTGTTAGAAGAAATGCGTGTGGATCCGTGCAGATCCTAGGGTGTCAGCAAGCCTTGCTCCAGGGCAGCGTTGGGCAGAAGTGCCAGTGGTGAGGGAGGGGCAAAGAGCAGGGACTTAAGGCATTTGCTTTTGAGCTGTGGGGTTTTGTTCGAGCCACATCACTTCTCTGAGCCTCAGTTTCCTAATTTATTAGAGACGATGCTATCCACAGCAATCAGTTCATAAATGTTCGTTTCCCTTCTCCTTTAGAGAAGCTTGTGTCCTGGGACCTGTTGAGCCAATTTAGGATCGACAGCCTCAGGACTTTTAAACCCCTCCACAGTTCACTCATCATTCATTCATTCATTCATTTACTCCACTCCACTTCCTCAGGGCCAACCCCGGCCCCATGGTCTGTGCTGGGAATGGACACAGCTCTTTTTGCTGCTGTCTGGTTTCTTGTAGCCAACCCCCCCCCCCGCCACCCCCCAATCCAGCACAGTATGGCCTCGCTTTGAAGCTTCCATCTATTCCTCCCTCCTAGGTGATCTCTTCAGTCACTTGTGCAATAAAAAGCAGCCCTGTAACTTGTTCCCCCACTGCTGCACCCAGTGTCCTAACCCTCTTCCAGTTCCCTAAGGTTTTAGCCTGCAGGTCACGCAGGGAAATAAACGGTTAACTCCCATCTGCTGAGAGCTTGCTGGAGCCCACACAGTGCTAAATGCTGCACATGCCTCAGTCCCTTTAACACCCACAGCATCCCAGGAAGTGGAGGGTGTTATTCCCTCGTGCAACGGACTGGTGGTCACGGGGGTGCATTCTGACTCCCCAGGGTCCTGGGCCATTTTGCCTTCATAGGCCCCTTCCTCCAGAAAAAAGAAAAAAAGGGTTTACAATTATATGAATGACTGAATTGGTATATTCAAATTTTTTCTCTAACCTAAAAGTTTCTTTTTTCTGATTTTTGAAAGAAGTGAACACATTCTTGTGGGCCCCTAACACTGTTGTGGGCCCTGGGCACTTTGCCTCCCGTGCCCAATGGGGACATGGGCCTTGGGCTAAGGAGGGATGGCTGGGATTCCAGCCCACACCCACCGCTGTGGAAGTTCTGACTGACCTCACTGCACTGCCCTTTGCAACTAAAAAAAAAAAGGACAAAGAACTGGGGGAAAGGGACTGGTGGTATTAATAGTTCTCTCAGGAAAATGGAACTTGATTTGTTTGTCTTCCATGTCCCCACCCCCTTTCCTCCAGTCACAGACCTTTAGGGGAAGGGTAACTGGCTGGTCCCAAGGACAAAGGGGGTTCATTTATCTTTTAAAAGCAGCTCGCAGTTCCTACCTAATCCCCAGCAACAACATCGCTGGTGATAACAATAATAATAATAACAACAATAATAATAATAGACATTTTCAAGAGCTCTCAGTGTGCCAGGCGGTGGGCAGATTGCTTGGCATGCGTTGTCTCCTGAAAGCCTCAGTCACCCTAGGGACAGATACTCTGATCATCTCCGTTTTGCAGATGAAGAAACTGAGGCTTAGAAAGACTAAGTGAGCCCTGGCCGGGTAGCTCAGCTGGTTAGAGCATCGTCCCAATGCACCAGGGGTTCAATCCCGGGTCAGAGCACATACAAGAAACAACCAGTGAATGCATAAATAAGTGGAACAACAAATTAATATTTCTCTTGCTCTCTCTAAATTGATAAATAAAAAAAAAAAAAAGACGAAAGGAGCTGGACAAGTGGCAGTGCCAGGATTGGGACCTCGGTCTGTTAGTTTGTTGTTACAGCGTAACCTCCGCGAGGGCAAGGATTGTCCCGTTGTCTTCCCGTCACCCAGCACAACACCTTGGTGCACACAAGTTTTCAGTGTGGAATATTTGACTGACCCCAGAGTCTGAACACTTAACCTTGTCCGCTGCCCTGGCCCTCCGGGAAACTTACCTGGTGCAGGGGCGGCCCCTGCAGTGCAGGAGGGGGACCTACAGCCCAGGGGCTGTCTGGGCAGCTCAGAGCCCCGATGAAGTGGGGAATTGATCAAGAGGCAAAGGCTCAGGCACCCAGTCTTCCATCAAGGTCCCCAATTCCGTCCCCACCTCACCTGGGGAATCCCACTGGAGACGTCTATCTCCTGCCAAGGCTGCTCCTCCCCCCGGGGCTCAAAGATGCAGCCTGATGTGCCAGAAGGGAGTGGCCAAGGGTGTCTGTGGGGCCCTCTGCCCTGGGGTTCACCTTCTCCTCTCCTTTTATGCCTTTGGCCCTTCCACAGCACACATTA
Source organism: Macrotus californicus (assembly GCA_007922815.1). Lineage (NCBI taxonomy): Eukaryota > Metazoa > Chordata > Mammalia > Chiroptera > Phyllostomidae > Macrotus > Macrotus californicus. The sequence goes on from VMDR010004594.1 coordinate 16,148, forward strand.
CCATAGATAGATGGTGCACCCGGGGCACCTGAGCTCAGCCGCCAGATAGTTAGACACCTGAGTTGTACTAATACTCTAAAAGCAAGGCAGTAAATCAAGCTGCCTGTGCCATCTGACACAGAATTATGGAACCAGATGGACCAAGACTGTAAAATAAAGCATGATAATTATATATAAGGAGATATGGGAAAAATCATAAAATAACGCAAGAACAAGAAGTCATAGGAAGATTGCAAATAAACATATATTTATCTTTCCAAAAAAAAGTCATAGGAGAGAACTAAGTGAAAACATTAGCTATGAGAAATATAATATTTAAAATAAAAGACAGTAGGTGGCATGAATATCAGAGCGAAGACAGTTGAAGCACTGACTAGTGAAGAGGCAGATCAGGTTGAGAACTCCCCGGCGGAGCTGCCCCTGGCTCACGCCGCAGAAGAGTGCGCTGAATAGGAGGTCCTGTGCGGCCAGTGTCCCGAAGCTGGGAAGCCCTGGTGGGTTAGGAGACAAGCAGTTGCTCATTCTGCCTAGAGTCAGGGAGAGAAAGAGGAGACAGATGCTTGTAGGTAAGACTGGAAGTTCATGAAAGACCTTGGCTGCCAAGGCAAAGAATCAGGGCTTTACTCTGTAGCCAGTCAGAAGCGACTGCTGGGACTGGAATGATGGGGAGACACTGCGCGGAGAGCTACAGTCCTGGCCGCTCTGTAATTCTAACTCCTTCTTCAACAAGCAGGTCCCCGAGGAAGCAGGCTGTGGCTTCTGTTCCTTCACAGTAGCTTACCCCAGCTCCACGATGGAGTAAAAATACACTAACCCCCACCCGCTAAGCTTTTGTTAGACAGTTGTGTGCTGGGGTCATAGCCAGCCCAGGCACTATGGAAGTAAGTCTACCATTCATAAATTACTGGACTATGCTGGAAATTCCAGTATTTCTACATTCACTCCATAGCTTCCAGGTCTCTCAGACTCCTCATGAGCCAAAAATCCTTTGCTTTGTTAGCACTTACATCCTGGTGATTGACTAGAAAATTCTGGTCCAGCCCTGGCTGGGGTGGCTCAGTGGGTTGAGCACCGACCTGTGAATGGAAAGGTCACTGGTTCGGTTCCAGTCAGGGCACATGTCTGGGTGGCAGGCCTGCTCCTTAGTTGGGGTCCAGGCAACTGATCAATTGATATATCTCTCACACATTGATGTCTCTCTCTCTCTCTCTCTTTCTCTCTCCCTTCCCCTCTCTCTCTAAGTAAATAAATAAAATCTTTAAACAGAAAAAAATAATTATGGTCCAAATCCAAGCAATATAAAAGCCCAAAGGAGGACATGACTTGCCCCTGGAGTTGCATGGAGCTGAGAGAGGGGGTCCAGAGCCCAGGGAGTTAAGTTCAAAGCCAGGCCATCCTCAAACATTTACTTAAGCACATCCCTTTCATGCAGCCTATATGTGTACATTCATTCATTCAAATTCAGTCATTCATTCAAGTGCCCATGCTGAGTGTGCCAATGTGGCCATGACGAAGGCAGAGAGCATCTAGGACGGAAGAGAGACGTATCTGCTAACGACAGCACTTCCATGGGAGAAGCGCTGTCTCAGGGGTACCCGTGAGACGCTGTGAAGATTCTCAGAAAGACTGACCTACTTTGAGATAGGTCGGGAGGCTTTGGGCAGGTCTCGGAGGAAAGGGAAACAAGCATTTTTAGTGCGCACTATGCTGGGGGTTGGTGTGCATGGCCAAGTGCCTTATGCACACAAACCCTTACACGTGCCTGGTCTACACAGTAAGACTAAGTTGTGGGCGCTGACTATTAACTATTATCTCATGTGATTGTGCAACGAGGAACAAGACAAGAATCACGAAGCCCAGGTTACAGATGAGGAGATGGGCTCAGAGGGGTTAAGGCACGAGCCCAAGGTGACTTAACAAAGCCCGAACTCAAGGCGAGGTCTAACCCTAGAACCCACACCTGCGCTTCCCCTGTCACCACCCGTGCACAGGGGAAGGAGGACACTTCAGGAGAGGAGACAATACCGTCACGGGGAAACTCAATAGTTCCAAAGAGCCAAGATGCCGTGTGTGGTGGTGCCAGGGTGGGACGGGAAAGAGGCGTGAAAGGCTTTGAGTGCCGGGCCAAGGTGGGGAGCGAACTTCGTTCTCTCCGCAAACAGGACAGACCAAGGGTTCCACGACTCCCAGCCCACACTGGGGTCTCTCCTCCCAGGTCACTCTACCATGAAAGCTTGCCACCTAATGTTCACGTCCCTCGAGGCAGGGCTGGGCCTGGGACACGGGTCTCCTGACTCCCTGCCAGCACTCACTGCTCAGCCAGCTTCCTCCTTGTCATGGCCTCCCTTTCAGGCTGTGGTGTTTGCTCAGAACCTGGGCAGAGAGCACAGAAATATTTATTTCTGTCACTGCCAGCCCTGCCTTCTGGAGGCCCCCAAGGGTTACCTCACAGAGAAGTTCAGTTACATAACCCCAGGTTGACACAGCGGGAAGGAGAAGGAAATAGATTATAAGTATTCTTTTTTCTCCGTCTTGAACACATCTTGAAACTGGATAGGTTGACATTTTCCTCTCTTCTTCCTCCCTCACCTATTGACCAAGGGTCTCCAGGAGTGTTAGTGGCTCTAGATCAGTCACCAATTTTAGCCTTAATTCTGCTAAGACTGGGGGTTTGAGGAGAGCTTCCTGGGGGTGGGGGAGGGGAGAGAAGAGAAGTGAAATTTATTAAAGGGCTGTTTTGTGCTAAACATTCAGCCAGGGGCTTTATATTCATTATCTCCTTTTACCTAAACAGCAATTCAATAAAGGAGGTTCCTCCCTCCCTTTTTTTAACCTTTATCTTACAGAAAAGGAATGGAAGCACAGGGAGGTTAAGTAACTTTCCAAAGGGCACCCAGCAGAGCCCGGTCAGTCTGGCTCTGACACTCTTGAGTTTTCGAGCATCTCCTGCAGAATTCATAACATACTTGAAAGAGCAGGACATGCCAGCCTCTCCCCGTGGAGGAAGTTCCCAATTAATCCCAATACATCCCTGAAACTTAATCTCCATCCTGACCTTCCTGGTCCCATCCCCCCACCAAATCTTCCACTTCCCTTCCTGAATGTGCTCATCCCCACCTCCTGACCCCCAGTATTCACTCCCACTGCTCCCCCCCAGCTAGAATGTTGCTGCTCCCTTCTTCACTTTATGAATCCCAGTCACATATCAATAAAAATGCTCATTCATTGAGCAGAAACTGTGAAGTGGAGTGGTTGAAAGCACGGTCTCTGAGGTCCTGGCCAGGCAGCTCAGCGGGCTGGAGCGCAGTCCCAACTCGCCAGCACAGCGGGTTTGGTCCCCCATCAGCGCACACATGAGAACCAGCCAGTGGGTGCACCAGTAGGTGGGACAACAAATCGATGTTTCTCCCTCTCTCCCTCTCAAATCAGTTTTTAAAAAAGAATGGACACACAATATCTTTTTTTTTAAAAGCATGAACTCTGGTGTTCTGCCTGGGTTCCCCCCAGTTCTATCCCTTGTGTTGGCTGTGTTACCTCAGGCAACTTGCTTAACCTCTCTGGGCCTCAGTTTCCTTGTGTAAATATTTTAAACTATAACAGGCTTTTTACTTAGGGTGGATGAGACAACCAAGACACATAAAGTACTTAGTAGAGGGCTCAGTACGTAGAACCAAGGAAGTATGACCTATTAATAGATTACTGGGATTCAGACCAGGTGTCTCTAACCCTATATAGCCTGAGAGTTTAATGACCATGTGGTGCCACTCGAGGCAGCCTGTCCTCTTCCCCAGGTCCCTGCCCAGCACCCTCTCCCTCTCTGAGCTCCCTGGCACTCATGGCCTGTCTTGTGTCTTAGGGTCACATCTTCATCACAGTGGCAGCTGTGTGCGGTGGGAAGGCACAAGGCAGACGATCTGCACTTGATCCTTGGTCAGTACTGCAGGGTAGCAGCGGTCCCTGAAGCACCACGGTTCATTCACTCAGTCATTATTTCATCCAGCGACTACGTGGTCGTACTTACAACGTGCTCAGCAGTGTTCGAGGTACTAGGGATTCAAAGGGTGAATACAAACTGGCACAGCCCTGTACTCCTGGGGCTCGGAGTCTGGTGTGGGACACACCACTCATCAGAGAGAGGCTGCTAAGTCCAACTAATGGCAAGAGAGGGGCACGGCGTTGTCAGAGTGCACATCATAGACACCTGAAGTGACGCTTGGGTTAAAGCATCATGAGTGTCTGTGGGTGAGGAACCAGTGCTCCGGCATGTGCAAAGGCCCTGTGGCCGGGCTAGGAGGGACTGACAGGGCTCGGCTCAGACAGGGCTGAGACTGGAGGCGTCCACAGGACTAAAACCTGCGGGGACTTTTTGACCATCCTAAGTTCTAGTTTAGGGTAGACTTCAGCCCCCCACCAAATGTTTAAATTTCTTTGAAAATCGAAGGGGAAACAACTTTGAGGGTGGGAGAGAGTGTTTCAGTGATTTTTCTCACATCAGAAAAAGTCAAATGTTTAGAGTCCATAAAAAGGTGTTGTGGTGGGAGGGGCCACCACAGCCAGGCTGTGGGCCTGACCAGTTCTCCGATCGTTCCAATGCATTTACTGGGCAAGGTGCTCTCTACCCGTCCTTATTTGACCCTTACATTCTTATCTAGGTGAACACATGCCTCTTTCTTTTCTCAAATGGGGAAAATGAGGCTCGCGGAGGGTAAATAAGTTGCCCACAACAGTGAGTGTAGAGGTAACAGGTGTGGGATTTGAACTCAGTTTCATGTAACTCCAAACCCTTTTCTTCCCTACACCACACTATTTGTAAATTCGTCGTTTTGTTTGAGTTCTCACAGCATTAGGGTGGGGCAGTCACTCCCATTTTAAAGCCAAGGAAACTGAGGCCTGGAGAAGAGAAGGAAGTACCTAGTTGGCAGTCGCTTGGCTAATCAATGAAGGAGTTGGGAACTAGCCCCTCCTCCTGAACCTTGTCTGCCGCTCTGCCCACAGCCCTTCCTGCCCCACCTCCACCCTCTGCCCTCACTGCTGCCACCCTCACTGCCACCACCCTGCCCCCTTTTGTCTGCTCAGATCTGTGAAACATCTGCATCCCGCTTCAAAACAAAGCCGGTACTGGTACTGCCTCCCGAGAGGGAGGGGAGAAAAGAGAGGCAGTGGGCCAAAGCAAGAGTGAAGGGTTAAACGAAACCTTGGGTCCCCCAGACAAATGCCCCTCTGTATCTCGGGGCCTGTTGTGACTGGCCACAGGCCAGCCCTTACCGCGGAGGCTTGAACTGCTGGGATAGTTTCCCCACCTCCTGTCCTCTCTGCAGCCCAGCGCTTGCCAGGCCCCAGCTTGGGCAGGAAAGGGGAAGGGTGTTCCTTCTGGAATGGAGGGTGTGGGAGGCAGGCAGGCCTTGGGGAGGCTGAGGGACCACGTCCTGAACCAAACCGGGAGTCCGGGAGAGTCACGAGATGGAAGGAGCATGAGAGGGAGATCACTGGGCCCCAGCCGTGCGTTTTGCAGGAGAGCAACCTGAAGTCCAGACAGAAGAAGTGACTTGCCCAAGGTCACACAGCAAGTAGCAGAGGTAAGACTCGAACCCAGGACTCCTAACTGCCAGCCCAGGTTCTTGCCCCCTACATCAGTCCTCTCTGGTGGGGTTTTGGTGATGATCCCATTAAATGGGTAAGGAGATGAGATTCTTGGACCAGGGCAATAAGACTCAAAGAGAGAATGTCACGTGTTAAGATTACAGAGTAGTAAGTTTCCTAGAATTTATGTTCAGGCGTAGACACTCCAAGCAGAGTTCACATCTTTCACTTACTAATTACTAACTCTTTGTTGTTAGCGAAGCCCTTGGAAAACGTGGACAGAGAGGCAAAGAATCAAAAGCGAGACCCCTGGAAGGTCAGCATTAGGAACAAAGTCAGATTATTGGCGTTTGTAAGAGGATACTGGCTTGATTCTTACAAATAATAACAAGGATCTACCCAAGAGCACTGGGGACCAGGGCACCTGGTTCCAAGGAGGTTGCTGGCACTCGTTTACGTCTGGTTTTTTACCCCACACTCTCACCCCAACTTTTTCCCCAGAAGTTTACAGTTGACTTATTCATGGTGTACAAAACTCGGTCACATCTACGTGATCTTGCTTTAATAGGTGGTAATTAGATGTAACGCAGGAAATTAGAAGGAACGAAGTCCATTCTTTTTAGAAATGTAGTGCGGCTTCATCAGCAGGCTGAGTGGCAGAAAGCAAAGCTGAGGCGGGTCACACAGGGCCAGGTGGGATCTCACTCACCAGCCGGGCTTCCTTTGGGGCTGGTTTTGGTTCTTGCTATTGTTACTGATCTTGTCTTGAATGAATCAGAAAGGAGTTCTCCAAAACTCACCAAATGAAACTACGTCTCTCTGCGTGCCCCTGGAGGGCCTTGCTGGGCCTCAGTTTCCCCATTTGTAAGGAGAGGGCATTGGGCTTAGTGGCTTTCAGACAGGGTTCCGCAGAGTCCTATGATCACAGGGGGTTGCCTTTTTGGGCCCCCGCAGAGGGTGTGGGGAGTGGTGCAAGAGGGATTGTGGGGGAAGGAGGTGGTCCCTCACGCCTTTTGGAAGAGCTTAGTTTTTTTATCATAAATTAATCCCCCAAACACTCCAACAGAAATGTAGATCTTTCAGTCTGGATGAAACATGAGAAAATCTACGGGTTTATTTTTTTCTTGGCTGGTGGAATCCCCCTGCACCTCTCTCCTCCCCCCACGCCCTCCTACGCTTGGTCACCCCTAGGTTGCTGCGGGGCGATGGCCCTGGGCACCCCCTCATTCCTGGGTCCCACTCCCTCATGTTCCTTTTACTCTCCTAGTTTGGTGGGGCCCATGCTCTTGGGCACCCACTTTCAACCTTTTCTATCTCATGGCACGCATAAGCGAATCGCTGAAATTCTGCCGCACACCAAAAGATATTCTATAATTTTTGCCGATCTGACCAAAAAATAGGTACAATTTTGATTCATTCATTCACACCAGATGGCTACTGTTGTGTTGGCTGTTGTCGTTTATCTGTTTGACACTCTGTGGGAAAAGAGGTCAGTGTCCCAACTAAGATGGTCAGGCAGTGCGTGTTTTAAATTTTTTCCCCTGTGGACATGGACTTTCTTTAGGGGCTGTGGGGGGAAGAGAGAGGAGGGTTAAGACCGGAGGATACATGGGGAATGGATTCTCGACTCGCTTTTTAATTCAGTGCATGTTGCTCGGAAGTTAGGATGAGTGAGAGCAGCTGCAGAAGCGAGAGGAGAGGAAAAGGGAAGGTCATGGAATGGACACTTTCCTTGGGGAAGGAAGCCAGGACCAGGATGTGGGGGCTGGGGACAGGGAGGGAAGGCACTCATCATATACTGCGACTCAACCAAGGTCACTGCCTGATGCCAGTTTCCCCAACTCCTGCTCCCCATCCTAGCTCCTGGCCCAGATGCCTGCCCTGCTAGCTCCCCCAGCTTCCTGTGGAGAGAGGGGGGATGAAGATGTGGGGAACGGTGGCACCTTCTGCCTCTGGGTCCCTTGCCTAGGAGAGCTGCTCACTCAGCCTGTCCTGAAGTCCCAGCCAGAGTCAGGACGTCAGGAAGCCAGGGTACAGGCAGGGGAACAATTGTGCCCTTCATCACCCCTCCTGACACTCTGCCCCTTCCCGGCTCCTCACATAAGGTTGCAACTCTTGGCTGGATCCTTGTGTATCTCGCCTTCCTTCCCGCCCCGCAACCCCCTCCTTTGCCTAATCTGGCCATCCTGCTGGGGGAGCGGATCCTTGCAGTCCCAGGCGAGAGTACCCGTAAGTACCCAGCTGCCTATATGGCCACACCCAGGGGAGACCCCTGTGGTCACGTGGAAGACAACCCTGATGCTTTGCACAGACGAGCTCCCTGCGTAGGACTCGGCCCCACCTGCTTGGCCAGCACTGCGCCCTGCTCCTGTGTAACAGGAATAACCTGCTGCTTGGACAGCTCCCTCGGTGTGGCCAGGTCGTCTGCATGTCCATTTTACAGACAACCTTGGCATTGGGACAAAACTCCTGGGTCTCCCCTTGCCACTCCTTGAGGACACTGCCGGCTAATGTCGAAGCAGATGAGCACAGTGACTGAATCGGGACAGGCCAGGGGCCGGATGTTGTCATAGTAAGGGGAACCTGAAGAGTCCCTCATGTTGAGCTCTATGCAGCACTTGCTTGTCCATCTCAGACCTCGCGGTGTTCTCAAACACGGTGGGGACGTAACTCCCCGGGTAGGCGTCCTTTGCGAACACCTGCAGCAGCCTACCGCTCTCCGGTGTCCCCACCACCACGACCTTGCAGGGGCCACTCTGCCCCTCCATGGTCACCTCCCTGCTCCGCAGGCTCCCGCGCAGTCCCCCTCCCGGGCCTCACTACCAACACCGGCATCTCACGATGGCGCTGAGTCACGAGGGGCGGGGGGCGGAGGGGGATGGCGCCCACTCTGCCCTGCTTCCAGCTCCTCAAAAATTCTTTCGCCAACGAGTGTGCCCCCGTGCACCGGTTGAAAATCGCTGCTCTAGGAGCTTCCCGGGCAAAGGTGCATGGAAAGGGGTGGAGCGGATTTTTTAAAAAATCCTTGCATGCCCCAAAATATCGTTGTTATGCTCTTTCACTCAATATTTAGCTTGGCTTGCTGGGCACGACTAGGCTGGAAATTCTTTTCCCTCAGAATTTTGGAGGGTTGTCTCAGAGCTTCTAGTGCTGCTGCTGTCAAATCCAGTACCACTCTGGTTTCATCTGGCCGTTGGTCCTTTGTACTTAAGCTTAAAAAAATTCTATGGACGTGTGTGGAGTATTTGCTGTCTGTCCTGTGCTCTGAAAAGTCGTGATAATGGGCCCTATTGTGGGTCTTTTTATTCATTGTTCTGGGGACTCAGAGGGCCTTCTCATTCTGAAAATTCAGAGCCTTCATTTCTGGGAAATTTTCAGGTATTATTTTTTGTTTGATAATTTCCTCCCCTTGATTTTCTCTGCTTGGTCACTTCTGGAAGTCTTATAGGATGTTGGACCTCCTGGAGTAATCTGTTTTCACCTACTGCCTTTTTTTTTTTTTAATCTTTTTTGTTCTACTTTATGAGACATTTCCTCCGCTATATTCCAACAGTTCTTTTGAATTTCTTATTATTTCTTTTGTCAGTTTTTAATGTTATAGAACCCTTTCTTGTTCTTGGAATGTTCTTTTCTTATAGCATCCTGTTCTTGTTTTATGGATGTATTATTCTATCTCCCTGAGGATGTTGAAGTTTTCTTCTGTTCTTTATAGTATCTGTTTGCTTTAAATGACCCTATCTATTCATTTGTTTTGTTTGCTCTCTCTTAATCATGTTTGAGGCGTTTATTCCCAAAGGTCTGTTGACCCTAAAAATCTCTTTGGAAAAAAAAAAAAAAAGCTCATGGGAAGCTCTTGGGGGCGGGGTGGAGGGGGGGGCGAGCGGGCTTGTCACCTAGCAACCTCCCCATTGGCTGATTGGCAGGAACCTGGTCATTTCATTGGAGAATCCTCTAACATCAATCAGTATCCATACGTGTGTTGTCTTTGGCTGGTTAGCGCCCCCAGAACCTCATTTCTAATCTCCTGCTTGGCACTTGGAGTTCTGGCAGTCCAGAGGGGTTAAGAGGACGAGGAACCCCACAATGCAGGATTTTTAGACTTTCCTACAACCTCATTTTCAGCCAGAGATTAACCATCACTTGGGGATCTTGCCAAAAGGCAGGTTCTTATCCAGCAGGTCTGAATGGAGCCCAGATTCTGCATTCCTGATAAGGTCCTCAGAGTTGCCATTGCGGCTGATCCGAGGATCACGCCTCCCAATAGCCAGGGTGTAGAGCAGCACTGTCCAATGGAACTTTATGCATTGGTGGATGCATTCTAGACCTGTGCTGACCAAAGCAGAGGCCACAGGCCACAGTGACAGTTAGTTAACACTTGAAATGTGGCTAGCACGACTGGGACACTGAGCTTTTAATTTTGTTTAACTTTATTAATTTTCATTTAAATGTAAATGACCACATGTGGCTGTATCTTCGGCTGTGTGGGTTCTACCTCTTGATTTACCCAGTGCAGAAGGTGAACTTGCTGTTTTCCACAGGGCAGAGGAGGCCTATGTGTGGGGGAACCGGAGGCGGGGGTGGCACTGAGCTGCAAATTCCTTTTCTCAGCCCCACGTGGGCCCCTGACCTTCGGTGGCATCTGCTGCCACCCATTCCTGAGTCTTCCTGGGATTTTGTCAGTACGATTAACTTTATTAATCTCCCCAGTCAGCAGGTTTGGGCCTTGGCCTTTTCTAGGCTGCGAAGTTACACTCAGCCGTCAGCTCCTCCAGCTTTCAAAACTGGACTGGACTCTTTCCAATGTGGTTGTCTTCTCTCCTTTGCCTTTGGCCTTGTGGATTTACATGCCATGATTCCTTTACTGTCATTTGTGAGGGGTTTCAGGAGGAAGCAGAGAGGGATACCTGTGTTCCTCCTGCTATGTTTAACCATACGTCCGTCCTGTATTTTTTAAAAGATAGATCCTAAACTTTATTTCTCCCAGGAAGAGGTAAAACTGAATTTATCCCTTTTACCTGTCATATTCCTATGGGCCAGGAGAACCATCCCCAAGTCACTCCGGAGCCAGAGGGCTGCAGGAGGAGGTCAAAGGCCCTGGCTGTCTGCGGAGGGGCAAGCCTGGCTAACACATGCAGTGTGGTCTCTCTATTCTGTAAAGGAGTGATAGGCTCATGGAGGGGCCACACAGCTGAATGGCATCCTTGCACACTAGAACAGGGCAGGAAGGGGACTTACAAGAGTAAAGACCTTCTAAGCCCTTACCAGATTGGTCTTACTGGATGAAACCGGATCCAATTACTCAGTAGTTGCTAGCCAAAGGACAACTCTGAGAAGATTTTATGAGAAGGAATGTACATTATTGAGAGCTGGCAGGCAAGGACACACGTGGCGGGTGGGGGAGGGTCACTTCCCAAAGCGATTGTCCCCAAAGGATTGGATTCATCGTCATTCAGGGAAATCATGCATAAACATGAAGGTGAGCTTCATCATCACTTACACAGGTAGGGACACTACTTCTATCGAGCAGTTAGAAACATGCCTGTGTATACATCGCATGTTCGAAAACACTGGAAAATCTCTACCCCTGAGAGGAGTCTTTAGCAGTACAATGAGGGTGTCCTGAGAGTAGTTCATGAAGAGGCGTAGAGAGTCCTCCAAGCCACGTCAGCCAGTCTCAGGTGGTTTGAGCCAGATCAGCCCCCTGGTCCTGCAAAGCATCCTGGGCTTATCCCTGGGGAAAAAACAAAAACCAAACCCCCCAAAACAAAACAGTTCCCGCAATTGTCAATGTCAGGGATGGCATAGGTATGAAAGAAAGTTTCACTAATGAAGTCTCAGCCCTGCTGTTAAACTCTTAGCAAGTTACAGGATATGGTTCCACAAATCTTACAACATCTGGGGTGATCTGAGTGGGTTTACAGGTTAACCTAAGCAAAGTTATGAATTTTAAATAAAAGCTAGTCTATGTTAGGTAACTGTAAGCCTGTGTGTGTATATATATGTAAGTTAGGTTACATTGGCACCAAGGAGATTTGCAAAGGAAAAATTGAGAATGGTTACCAGTTACCTGGGCAAATAAATCCCACAGATGGGACAGAATCCTGGCTGGCAAGGGCTGGGGCGGGGTGGTCCTTCAGGACAGAATGAACTACAGATGTATTTGAAGTTAGGTTGGAGGAAGGACAACCGAACACAGGTCCAGCTGCATGCCACTTCAAAAGCCTATACTGAGGAGATGGATACAAACGTGAAGGCGCTTATTCAGGTGCCGGCCACCAGGAAGATGGGGGACTCTTGTCTCACGCTCATCCCAACATCTCAGTGCAGGCTGAGGTTTTTCTAAGAAGGGAGAGGGTAAGCAGAACAAAGAGATCAAGGGACAGGGTTGAAAGGTTCTCTGCGTGCAGATGAGTACAGTCCATTCCGATAAGGCAAGTGATGGTCCGGTTTACGTCATCCTGGTCTGTGATTAAAGGTCATCAAATCTCCCGGAGCAGGGATGCCTGAAGGTCAGAGCCTGTATCTTGTGAAGTTAATTCCTAGGATTCTTATACAAACATGCTGTTTATCGACAAGCTACATACTAACCAGAGCCAGCATTTACAAAAACAATGTCAAAAGAATTGCCGGGTGGCTTTCAATTCCCCACTATTCCAGGAGGTGCTGTGACTTGCTTGGCAGGGAGGGAATCAGGCCTGTCCAGTTGACTCTTGAGCCCACTTCCCACAGCCCTGCTCCAGCTGGTGCAGTGTGTCCAGGACTCTTTCTCTGCTCCCTGTCACGTACTCCCTCCTGATGCTTGCTAGTGCCTGCCACTCCCTGGACTTGTCTGACCCATGTCAGTGCACTGTGCCGCTCCTGGCCTATGGGTTATGTCTGTTCAGGCAGGGCTCAGGGGACAAGAGTGAATTAAGAGTACTAACCCCGGGGTCAGACAAAGAGCCTAAATCCCATATATTCGGTGGAATGATGGCCCCCCAAAAGGAAGAATGATGCCTCCTAGCTCTGCTATACATTAGCACTGAAACTTCGGGTGAGTTACCTAACCTCTCTGAGCCTCAGGTCCTTCACCTGGAAAAGAGAGATAATGTATGTGAGAAAATATATATATGAAATACTTAGCATGGTAACTGTACGTAGTAAGCACTTGACAAATGGTAGCTGTTGTGTTTGTGGTTGTCCTCATCAGTGTTGTCATTACTGGTTGTCTATCACAGATGTAAATACAGACTGGACACTGCCCTTCTTGTCGAGACTTGCTTGGGTAGAAAGGATAGGAAACTGTCAAGAGACAGGCCTGTAGCTCTACTCCAACAGTTCTTAACCAGAGGTGATTTGCCTCCCAGAAGACATTGGGAAACGTCTGGAGACATTTTTGTCACAAATGGCGGCGGGGGCTACTGGCATCTAGTGGGTAGAGGCCAGGGATGCTGCTAAATACCCTGCAATGCACAGGTCAAGACCCAAAACAGAGTCAGTGGTGCCGTGCATGAGGAGCCCTGCTGTCTCAAGGTTTGTTGAACCCACTGGGCTCTAAATATTAAACAGGGAAAGAATAGCGAGCAGAGTCCTGGCCCAGCAGGGCTGCTGACCCTCCGAGTGTCCCAAGAACACTGCTTACTTCCTGGGAGGCTTGGTAGCTATGGACAGTTTGGAGGTTGAAGATCTGAGTTGGAGATGTACCTCCTCTACTTACCTACTATGAAGACTTTGAGCAAGTCACCCAACCTATCAACAAAGTGGGTATCAACCTGCCGTGTTGTATTGATTAAATGAGAAAATGTGGGAGTGCAGCGCCCAGTGCTTTGTTAGTGCCTCTTTAAATGTCAGCTCCCTTCCCTTCCTGACTACAGTGTCAAGGTGGAATTATTTTCTTTTGACACATTCACTTGGGGCATAAATTCTTTAGACTTGTATCGTTTTTTCTGCTTGGGGACAGTGGGATATCTGGAGCTCAGGTATAGATTCAGGACCTTTGGGAGCTGGGTCCTTGGCTTGTGCCCAAAGACAAAGGGGCACATGGAAGCCACAGGTCACACTCTGGCTCTTGGTCAGATTCAACCATTAGGCCCACAGGTTACATCCTCCCACTGGCTCCTGGAATTGTCATCCTTTGGCGCTCAGCAACAATCTGCCTCGTGACCACTTTTATCTAGGATTTTCTTTTCTGACGTGGAGATGTTAAAGCTCTGGATGGTGAAACAAGGTCTTAGGATAGATGAGGCAACAGGAAAGAACCTAGGCAGGACTGCCTTTGTTCTCTAGAAATGTCACTGGAAAGAAATGAACCTAGGTGGAGCTGCTTTGGCTCACTGAAAAGTCAGAGAAAGGGGGGCCTTGCAGACCGGGTCAGAGGGTATGTCGGGGATGAGCTGCCACTGCCCATTGCTCCCCTGGTTGCAAGTCTAGTGGGGTCCCTCAGAGTTTAGGAGATGTGTGCCTGTGAAGGAAGAAGAATGGGAAAGGAAAGGGGCTGCCATGTTCCTGGGAGGGACAGCACGCCCATCTGGGATTTCTATTTATAGATCTTAGTATGTGGGACTTAGATTTGCACATCTTGGGTTGGGAACTCCTCGGGGCACCTTTCTTTACAATGTGGGCCACAAAAATCAGAAACAAAGGATGTCCAAGCCAGAATTTGACAGAGTGGGTAAATAAGACTTCATAGATGTGGTGGGTCTGGAACCCAGATATCCAGATCCTCAGGCCACTGCTTTTTCCACAGGACTTCAAAGTGATATTGATCAGACATCTCTCTGATCCGTGCTGGGCTAGACATGAGGGGGATGATCCCCAATAATTATTTATCGAAGGAAAGATTCTTAAAGGAAACAATTCCACTTCTCATCCTCTTTGTCTGAGCTCTGGGGACGTGACCCTCACGGCCCTCTGGCAGCCTTCTCAGTGCTGTGTGTGTGGTAGGCGCTGGTTGGATGAAGGACAGGGTGAATGGACAGAAACAGCGGGGAGGTAAATTGTGCAGAGTGGATGGGTGGATGGATGGGTGGATGCCTGAGTGAATGGGAGGGTAAAAGAATGGAGCGATAACTGAAACCAGAAATGTGCTTCCTAATTTCCGGGAACCAACCATAAGGAACACGTGTTTGCCGTGTAATTGTGAATGGCCCCAAGTTCAGCAGAGCATTAAGCCGATTTAGATTCCACCTTTGGGAGCTGTGACACACAATGGGACAGAGCCATGCACATGCAGGGCAGATGGAGTCAGGGAGATGATGTGGAACCCAATAGAAATGGGAAATGGAGCCCTGGCTGGTGTGGCTCAGTGGATTGAGTGCAGGCTGCGAACCAAGGGGTCTCTGGTTCGATTCCCAGTCGGGGCACTTGCCTGGGTTGTGGGCCAGGTCCCCAGTAAGGGGCATGCAAGAGGCAATCACACATTGATGTTTCTCTCTCTTTCTCCCTCCCTTCCCCTCTTTCAAAAAATAAGTAAATAAAATCTTTTTAAAAAATTAAAAAAAAAAAGAAATGGGAAATGGAGAGTAGGAGGTGGCCATTCAGGATGCAGGCAGACATGGGTCACCATGTACCCGATAGTGTTTGGAGGTTTGTCCCATGTGCACTGCTGCTGCCACACCAAGCCCCTGTGTGCAGTTCTCCTCAGTCTGTTCCAGTCTCAGCTGCCTCCCAGGAAGTATTCCTGCCTTCCAGCACGAATGGTGCATGCTAACTTCCCTCTCCTAACATCCCCCAAGTAGTTGGTATCTGCAAAGAAAGATGAACTTTTGGAAGACACTGGTCCTTAAGTTAAGCTATGAATGCCTGTTGCATGCAAGAGAAGCACGGATTGGAAAGCCCTGAGAGATCATCTTCAAATGGGACCATTTTACAGATGGGAAAACCAAGGTCCAGAGAGGAGAGAGAACTTTCCAAAGTCACATGCAAAATGAGTGGGAAAGGCAACCCTGGTCTCCTGATTCTCACCCCAAGAATCTGTGACTTGTTCTTCCCCTGCTCACCCAGTAGCCCCCATGCTCTACCAGTTGCACTGGGACTTTTGTTTTCCTGGAAGAGGTTTCACTATTTCCTCTGTCTCTGCCCTCAGTGGAGGCGGAAGAGAAAGCTGAACCCTCAGGAAATTCTGGGGAATCCCTCCTCAGTTCCCTCCTTAGAACACCGTACTTCATGGAGCTGGAGTGTCTCTCCTGAGGGCCCAAATCAACAAAGTCAAGGCTAACAGGAATCAATGCAAAGTCCTGCACTTCAGTTCAAAAAGACATTTGCACACAAGATAATGGAGACCTAGTCACTGGGCAGCAGCTCATCATCATATTGCCACCATTCAAAATGCAGCTGCTGTTGCCTTTTATTTCCATAGCATTTTGCAGTTTAGAAAATAAACCATATTGGAACCAAAATTTCTCTTCCTGTGAATTTCACCCATGGGTCCTAATTCTCTTTCCACGAGGGTAATCTGCTACCTCTTACATGTGACAACTGTCAGGTTAAAAACTCTTCTATGCATGAAAGGTTAAACTCAGACCTCCATTGGGTGGAGCAGTTAGGTAGCTGCTTTGATTGACCATAAACAAGCATAATAAAAAGTCTGAAAAAGGTTTGGGAGCACAACAGGGTGTGCATGAGCAGCTTCAAGTTTACCTCCCACCAATAGGTGGCGATAGCAATTGGCCACTAAGATGTGCACCAGGGCAGGGTGGTGCAGGACACAGGGCAGTGGGAAGGATGCAGACTCTGAAGTCTGCAGGGCCAGCTTCCAGGCTGTATGAGCATGGAAGGTTAGCTTCATGTCCGCAAGTCTTGGGGTCCTCATCTGAAACAAGGGGAAAGGAAGATCTATTTCACATACATTTGCTAACTGAATCAAAACATGGATTTAGAAAACATACCGCATACAATGGTTATGGTATATACTATATTGTGGATGTATACTATGTTTGTGGGTGTATACTATGTTTATGGACATACACATATGTAGTAGCCATTTAAAAAACTTCGATGAAAAGAATATACATCAATGGCCAAGGCAGTGGTTACTTTGGAGGAGGGACTGAGATAGGATACAAAAGGATTTCAACTGAGTCTATTTTTTTTTTTAAATAAAGGACAGAAGAAAATATAATTATACACATTTGTTCAATCTGAGTGCTGGGTACATGGGCTCCTATTATATTGTAAAGTAAATAAACTGAGGCACATTTTGGGAAGTGTTTCAAATATCTCTTCTCTGGAAGAAGGAGCAACTGTGGGGAGGCCTCATGGCTTCTTAGAACCCCAGAGAGGCCTGGACCACTCCTCTCGGGATGGAGATCCCCCACCGGCCTCCAAATGTCCAGCAGCTGTAGGACAAGCTTGGCTGCTCTGAAGAAGAAAAGCAAAGCCTGGTCTGCTTCCCTTCTTTTCTTGATGCTGGTAGTTCAGAGCATTTGTTTATAATATCATTGCGCTTAGAATATAATTCTTGGTGGAGGATCTCCACATTTGTTTCTGGTGGCATGACATTGTATTAACTGCCTGCCTGCTGGCTCGCTCTGCAAGTGGCAGATTACAGGATTACCAACTTTGATTCCTAGGGGTGTCAGGGAAAGAAGGCACACCGTGCACCCAGAGAATCTGTTTGAATCTAAGCTCCACATCTTAGAGCTGTGTGACTTTGGTCAATTCACTCAACCACTCTGGGCCTCAGTTTGCTCGGCCACAAACGTAGATGGTTGAGAGGATGAAATGAGCTCATCCAGTGTGTGAAGACACCTGGGGCAGGGCCTGGTGGGTGTGCAGTACATGCTCAACTCACGTTAACTCTCTTCCCATTGAGGCCTTTGTGCACCTGGACCTTTGCTCTCCCTCCTCCCACCCCAGACCACGCCTGCCCATCCAAACTGATCTGGTCCTTGGAATCACTTTTCATAACCCCGTGGCTCATGTCACTGACTGCTACTAACTAATGATAGTTATTTTTTTCCATCTGCTTTTTTTTTCTTCTTTTCCTCCTTCGGTCATAAAGCTTTTGAAAGCAGGAACATCATTTCAGACATTGTTGTGGGGTGGTGAAGGCCTGCTAGTGTGGGAGGCAGATGTCCTGGATTAAATTCCACTGGGTAAACTTGGGGATCCACATCATTTTGGGGGCTTCGGTTTCATCAGTCAGATGGCAATAAGAATAACCTGCCTCGCACAGTTTCTAGAAGATCGATTTAGACGTTCATTCTGTGTGAAGCTTAGTCAGGAGGAGTTTAATCACTATTGTTGAATGAATTTAAACTGCTTTGAAAAGTGAAGCGCTATACAAATGTCAGACATTATTGCTGATTCCCCACAGCACATAGTAAAGGGCCCTGTATTTAGCTGCTGCTAAGAGAAACCAAAGGCTTGAATATTCTCCAATCAACCAGATAACGACAGAAAGAAGCATCACACAGGAGTTATAGAGCTTACTCTGACCTGAAACAAAATTTCATCTTCCTTGTTATCAGGATCGAGATGACCACAGCCACCCCCACAGGGACTACCCCCTTCTTCTCACTGAATGTGACCACCAAAGAAGAAGACTCTCTGTATAAAAGTAAGTGGTACTTACTTTTGACTTGGCAGCGGGTGGAGGGATGGCGGGACAGGTGACACGGTCAGCTCTTAGTGTAAAAGTCAAGAGCCTGGGCTCCGGAGACAGACTGCCTGGGTCTTGGTCTCGGTTCCACTGCTTGCCAGCTGGGTGACCTTGGGCATGTGACTTCAATGCTCTGTGCCTGCTTCCTCATCTGTAAGATGGGACTATTAATGAAGCTACTGCAACAGGTAGGTGTGTGTTCTAAAAGAGATCATCTGTGTAGAGAGCTTAGAATAGCTCGATGCATGCTAAATACCTAGTGAGTATTATTATTGTTTCTATTTTTTATTAGGGAGGTTCAGAGTCTAGTGGGCAATGGAAACTTGATCCCTAATCGGTCGCATTAAAGTATGGCTACTTCCATACTATTTCTGCAAGGCCAAAACATCCCATCAGTTTACAAAGGAGTAACTGAATGTCGATGGGATAAGTCATTCCAGGGGAGACATTTACCAGGAACAGGGGTCCCTGGGAGGACAAATTTGAGGGCCACTCTTCAGAAAACCAATTGATTGTATTAGGGGAAGTCTGGTCCATTTCAGTCGACCTGGTACATACTTCTGCGAGTGGAATAGGCCTCCTGACACGTGTGGAGTGTTCCCCAGTGACAAACAGTTCCAGGCTTGGTGCTGGCAGGAAGCTGGCTTAAGGGCAGGGTGCTTCCCTTCCGCAGAAGCCCGGACAGGGTTACCCTGGGGACAGTATCCTGTGTGTTAGCCTGCTTCTTGCCGGGTATGGAGACCTACAGAGGCCTTGAGGGGGGGTCTCAAAACAATTCTGAAGGAAAAAGTACAGGGTAGGTAGAATCACTGTGGGCAAGATGGGAACAATTCTGTTTTTATTTAACTGGAAGTAATGGTCCTCAGCTGGGCAATTTTGCCCACCTAGGTAGGGTTACCAGATTTAGTAAATACAACCACAGGACACCCAGCTGATGTAGACTTGAAGATAAACAATATTTTTTTTTTACTATAAGGGTGAGCCATGTAATTCTCATTTAAATGGGTAGCCTGTATTTTATCTGGCAATTCTACCATCAGGGGACATTTGACAATGTCTGGAGATACTTCTGGTTGTCAACACTAGGTGGGGGAGGGAAGAGAAATGCTACCAGCGTCTAGGGAGAAGAGGCCAGGGACGCCATGATGCACAGGACAGCTCCCGCAGCAGAGAATGGTCCAGCCGAGCTTGGAAAGCCCTGAACTAAACTGTCATCGCTGGATTCCCCACCCCCTCCTCTTGTCCTTCCTCCTCTGAATATCGCACATAATTTTTAAGTAAACCTTTTATAAAAGCTTTACATATATTCAAAAGTGCACGAAAATCCACAGCTGGATGAATTTTCACAAAGTGAACACACGTGTAACCAGCCCCCAGGTAGAGAAACAGACCACCGCCCGAATCCAGGTAGAGAAACAGACCACCGCCCGAATCCAGGAAGTCCCAGTGCCCTTGCAAATCCCGTCCCCGACCACCCAAGGGAGCCCACTATTCTGCCCTCTTCCACCAGAGATTCGTTTTACTTGGTTTTGGACTTTATATAAATGTGAGCACACGATGCATTACTGTTTTGTATTTGATTTCTTTTGTCAACATTATGTTTGTCAGCATATATTTGATGATTCCAAAATAACGTGTATGTATTATGTATTTGTGGGTGTGTATATAATATCATGTTCTATTTTCTATACTTTATATCATCTTAAGTGTTCCCATGTTACCGTAGTCTTCATAATCACTTAAATTATAGCATACTATTTCATGGGATAGGTGTGCCATACCTTATTGAATCATTGCCCTGTTTAGAATTTGAATAATGTAATAAACATCTTCATTTAAACAATTTCTTTCTGTACTTAGCATTATTCCCTGAGATAAACTTCTCAGAATCAAATAGATTGGTTAAAAGTATGAACCTTTTAATAATTTTTAAAATATTTTCAATATCAGCTCTGACAAGGATGTTGATTTCAATCCCAAAATTAGAGCTGGGCATTGGGACTGCGAGATGATATTAAAATTAGAACCTGGTGCCTGGCTGGTGCGGCTCAGTGGGCTGAGCATCAGCCTACAAACTGAAAGGCTGCTGTTTGGATTGCCGGGTCAGGGCCCAGGTTGCGGGCCAGGTCCCCAGTTGGGGGCGTGCAGAGCAGTCGATGTTTCTCTTCCTCGGTCTTCTCTCTCTAAAAATAAATAAAATCTGAGTTTAAAAGTGAGCTACCATTAAAAAAAAAATGAGAGCCTGAGATATTATGTTACAATGATAGCCTTGTTTTAACAGTGCAAAATGTAAAACAACGTAAATATCCTCAATAGGGAATTGGTAAATGA
Source organism: Macrotus californicus (assembly GCA_007922815.1). Classification (NCBI taxonomy): domain Eukaryota; kingdom Metazoa; phylum Chordata; class Mammalia; order Chiroptera; family Phyllostomidae; genus Macrotus; species Macrotus californicus. The sequence goes on from VMDR010004594.1 coordinate 36,639, forward strand.
ATTACGGCACATCCAAACAATGGAGTACTATACAGCTGTAAAAAGTCATGAACAACAATATGTAATTACTAGGAGAGATGATTAAGATATTGTTATAAAATGGTATATGGAACATGGTTCTTTTATTAAGTGCATATTTTTCATATTTATGAATATTTCCTTTGGATGAGTTATCAGATATAGGATTAATAAAGATTGATGGGTATTTAATGTATGTGTACCTATCACAGTGGTGAATGTATACATGTGTGAACAGTTAGTGGTTCTTAGGACAATGAGATCTTTATCCTTCCTTTCCTTTTTTCTGCTTGTATTTATATTTTCAGAATTATCTACAAAAATTACATATTACTTTCATATTATTAAAAAGAGTGAAGAGACCTGACTTGGGGTGGTGAACACACAATACAATACAGATGGTGTATATTATAGAATTGCACACCTTAAACATATTATTATTATTATTTTATTAACCAATGTCACCCCAACAAATTCAGTAAACAATTAAAACAAAAATAAAGTAAAATAAAGAAATAAACATAAAATGAATACTAGTAAAAATATTTAACAAGAAGGCAGGGTATTTTGCTTACTGTTTCACAAAGGAAGCCCGAAGCTGGGTGAAGGCTGACAAGAACAGGGTTGCTAAGGCAGAATTTTGGCAGGTGATGTGCGGGGGACATGGCTCCCCAAACCCCACTATGAGTAGAGGTGCACTGCCACTCTAGATGTGACTTCACCTTGGGGTCCACAGTGAATTTCAGCATTCTCTCTTTCTTCCCTTGACTCAGTGGGGACATCAGGTGACACGGTGGGGGTCCCCGGCCTAGTCTCTAAATGCTTCTCCACACTTCGGTTTGCACGTTTGCCATCTCCACTCCTATCCTTCTTGTAGGCTCTGGAGCCATCGTTGCCGGGGTTGTGGTGATGGTCATCATCCTCCTCACCGTGGTTCTGCTCTTGCTGAAGAGGTACAACAGGTATGAGACGTCCTGGGCTTTGGAACAGTCTGGTCCCTTCAGTGATGCCAGAATGAATGGGACTAACACGTGTGCACGCCTGTCTTGTGCCCAGCAGTGTAAATGGGTCCATCATCCTGTGCTCTAACCCTTCGTGAGTCCGTTTCGATGCCTGTTCTACTGTAGAAACTTCATAGTGACCAAATGTTTTTGTACTAGGAGAAATATCTTTTCAATATCGTGGTGATCACTTTTCAGCCTTTTGGCTGAGATCAAGTGTAAATACAGTGATGATAATGACAATGATAAAAGCACTTCAGCACTGTGGCAAGCACCATTACATAATATGCAGGTAGCAGAGGAACGACTCAATACTCTTCTCTTGGGGAGTCCTCCGTTAGGTTGCAGTCAGTGATCCACGTGAATATTTGAGGTGACAGATACTCGAAGGCATGCGCACATGACTCCACTTTCTGGGGCCAAATAAAAGGAAATCAAATAATATAATGTGATTATATAAAGAACACATTTTGTGTTATTACCTCTAGTCATAACTTTGCTGGAAGGTAATTCTTCTCAGGGAAGAAACCAAAATTAAAAAATAGTAAGTTCCATGTGTGGCAGTTTTTAAATTATTAGTTTTTTAAATCAATACTTTTTAATGAAAACAACATGACTAAAAATCTGTCACAGAATTTTGAGACCCATTAAAACAAAGTTTAATGAGAAAAAGAAAATAAAATAAAAGACTCTAAGTACAATCACATCATGGAAGGCCTGAAAGCCATTTTTAAAGAGATATTGTCCAAGCATATTTATTTGTGAGGAAAGCTGTTTACAGTGCACTGCCAGAGTCTGAGAACAGTATGCCCAGTAGGATTACACACCTGGGATGCAGACACTCACATCCATGGAGGGCTCAAGTGAGACACAAGGTGAGGGCCAGCAGTGTGTCCGGATGGGCTCGCTAGTTAGTTGGTTGTTGGCTTTTACAGGGGAAGGGCCTGTGCTTCCTTATTTTTGAGGACTAGTAAACATGCATTGTTTTTATAATGAAATGAACATTATTTATGATGGTAGATGACCTATAGTCATTTCTCACTATGTGCCAGGCATGGTTTTAAGCTCCTTACATGCATGAACTCACTTATACCTCACAACAGCCCCACAAGGTGGGTACTACTGTTATCTCCAATTTTTAGACATGAATCAGGCACAGGAAGCTGAAGTGACATAACCAAGGTCACTTAGCCCTGATTGCCAGAGTTGGGTCTCCAGCCCATCCATCTAGTTTCAAAGAAAAAGCTCCCACTACTGCATGTAATATAACAACAATAATAATGTTTAATAAATTACTTGTTTAAATCTTTGGGGTGTTACAATTTGAGTCTATCCCAAAGCAGGAAGTGTCATCAACCCCCGCCCCGCAGCTACCCTTCATTCCTTGCTATAGATGCTGGAGCTCTGAGCCCCTTTTCTAGCTTGTAATGTGGTTGGAGACCCCACTCAACCCTGTCTACAGTGATACTTGGTCTGTCAAAACTAGGCAAGTCATTTAACCTCTCAGGACTGATTTTATCATCTCTCACATGGAAGGGTCTGAAAGGGTGACCACTGCATCACGTTTACATCAGAGAATGCCCTCATTCTTAGTGTTATCAGGGGGAATGTGGCACGGTGTCTGTAACTAACTCACAAATGGTTCATGATTTTCAACAAATTAATTCTAGATGTATGCATGCATGTGTGTGAATGGGGAGAGAGAGAAAGAAAGCAAATATGGCGAATTGTTAACAGCCAGTGAATTGTTTGGTGAAGAGTATTCAGATATTAATTGTAGTACTTGTGCAACTTTTCTGAGGATTTGGTTGGTCGACAAGATGAAATATCATGTACACATTAGCATTAAAGATTGTTGTTAACTATTGAATTTTATGCCACGTGACATGAAAGACAGGACAGGATATACGTTTTAAGTATATTCTCTTCTCAGTTATGTTAAAGTTACTAAGTATTTCTAACAATAAACTTAGCAAGCATAATGAGGCTGTAAAATTTAACTCACACTACCGAAAATGTAGTATCTTTGTTTTGTCTTTTTTTAAATTTTCTTTCTTTTTTATTGATTATGCTATTATACTTATCCCAGTTTTTCCCCCTTTGCCTCCCTCCACCCAGCACACCCCACCCCCTCAGGCAATCCCCCGCAATTGTTCATGTCCATGGGCCATGTGTACAAGTTCTTTGGCTACTCCATTTCCTACACTGTACTTTATACACCATAGCTATTCTGTAACTACCTATTTGTACTTAATCCCCTCACCTCTTCATCCATTCCCCCACACCACTCTCCCATCTGGCAACCATCAAAATGCTCTCTGTCTCTGTTCTTCTTGTTTGCTTAGTTTGTTTTTTAGATTCAATTGTTGATAATATGTATTTATTGCCATTTTATCGTACATAGTTTTGATCTTCTTCTTTTTCTTAATTAAGTCCCTTTAACATTTCATCTAATAATGGTTTGGTGATGATGAACTCCTTTAGTTTTTTCTTGTCTGGGAAGCTGTTTATCTGCCATTTGATTCCAAATGATACCTTTGCTGGGTAGAGCAACCTTGGCTGTAGCTCCTTGCTTTTCATGACTTTGAATATTTCTTACCAATGCCTTCTATCCTCCAAAGTTTCTTTTGAGAAATCAGCTGCAGTCTTACGGGAGTGCCCCTGTAGTTAACTAACTCTTTTCTCTTGCTACTTTTAAGATTCTTTATCTTTAAACTTTGACATTTTATTTATAATGTGTCTTGGAGTGGGCCTCTTTGTATTCATCATATTTGGGGCTCTCTGTGCTTCCTGGACTTCAGGTCTATTTCCTTCACCAAATTAGGGAAATTTTCTTTCATTTTTTTTTCAAATAGATTTCCAGTTACTTGCACTTTCTCTTCTCCTTCTGGCACCCCTATGATGCAAATGTTGGAATGCTTGAAGTTGTCCCAGAGGCTGTTTATACTATCCTCATTTTTTTGGATTCTTTTCTTCTTGTTCAGATTGCTTGTTTTTTTTCTTCCTTATGTTCCAAATCATTGATTTGATTCTCAGCTTTCTCCACTCTGCTGTTCTTTCCCTGTAAATTGTTCTTTATTTCAGTTAGTGTGTCCTTTGTTTCTGGTTCAATCTTTTTTATGCTGTTGACGTCCTTACTAAGTTGCTTGAACATCCTTATATCCAGTGTTTTGAACTCTGTTTTGCATCTGATAGATTGCTTATTTCCATTTCATTTAGTTCTTTTTCTGGAGTTTCTGTTTTTTCATTTGGGCCATGTGTCTTTTTCTGCTCATTTTGGCAGCCTCCCTATGTTTGTTTGTGTGTATTAGATAGAGCTGCTATGACTTCGTGTCTTGGTAGTGTGGACTAATGTACTAGGTGTCCTGTAGGTTTCAGTAGCACAGGCTCCCCTATTATCCAAGTTGGGTACTCAAAGTACACCCTCAGTAGGCTAAGTATACCCTTCTCTTGTAGTTGAGCCTTGATTTCTGTTGGCAGGTCAGTAGGAGGGATTTACCCAAGCCATTCAGCTACAAGGACTAGCTATGACCACTGACCACCAACCTCCACCCTCTGTGGAGAATCAGCTGTGCGGGCTTGGGGTGGTGGTGCTCTGACATGGTCTATAGTTGTCCACCTGGTATGCAGACTCTGGGATTTCCCTAGTAGTGCAGATGAAGGTCAGCCTGTGTTTTCTCCAGGGCCACTCTGCATGAGCTATAAAGCAGTCTTAGATGTCTGCCTCTTGTGTTGGGCTTGGAGATTCCCAGGCAAAGCCAAGCTGTGAAGCTAGGTTGGCTGCTGCTAGTGCCATGCCTGGGTCCACTTAGTAAGAGGTACCTGGGCTGGGGGCTACCTGAGGCCAACTGTTGCTTGTTTGATAGGATTTAGGAAGTTGTGAATCATGAGCCAAGACCAGCCATTCATATGGAAAAGCCACTGTTAACAATTTGGGAGGACCTATAAATTGGGTGGGACAAAGTCTCAAGGGATCTCCAGGGTGGGGCAAACAGTGTTAGCCAGGTTGATGGAGTCTCAGATATGGTACCAGCTTGCTGGCTCTCTGGCTCTGTGGGGGGAGGGTTCAAAAAGGGACAATGGCCTCTACCTACCTTTCTGTCTGAGAAAAAACTGTCCCCCTAGTTCTCGCCATGATGCCAGCAACTTCGGTTCCTCCCCGTATGCCACTGGTGCCCAGCAAGGTGCTACCCCAGCGATGGAGCTCAAAGAGATTGAACCTGAGTAAGTCCATGTGTGGGTTCTTTAAAGGGAACTGCTTTGAACTCCAGAAGTTTCTTCTACTGACTCAATCCCTGCTGGTTTTTGCATCCAGAAGTTGAGGGGACCTGTCTTCCTAACACTGGAACCCTGGGCTGGGGTACCTGGTGTGGGGCTGGGACTCCTTGCTCCCATGATATCCCTCCCAAATTTTTATCCCCCACATGTGGGTGTGGGACCAGCCCTTTCTGCATCTTCACCCTTCCTACCAGTCTGGATGGATGTGTTTTCTTTAATTCCATCATTGTCAGACTTCCATTCAACTCCATTTCTGACAGTTCTGAATGATGGTTATTCCATATTTTAGTTGTAATTTTGATGTGGTTGTGCAAGGAGGCAAGCCACCATCTTGACCAGAAGTCCCCTGTTTTGTCTTTAATACAGCCAACTATCTGACACTTTACTGATTCATTAAAAGGAAAAAATTAAATTAAATAAATATCTAATATAAATTAAACAAAAAAAACTAGAAGAGTCAGACTAGCTAATGTCTAAGATCCCTTCCAGTTGTGAAATTCTGTGCTTGGCAATTAAGCAACATGATTTATAATAATCTACATTAATTTGTTTTGCCAGATCCCATTCCCAGAGCCCATTTCCTGGGTATATGAGGGGGGACACTCAACCATGTGTACGTATCTCATTGCAGGAAAATGAGGGCAAAGCGGGAGCTAGAGCCCGAGGGCCTCAAGCCAGCCTCCTCTTCTGCCCAGGGCCCGAAGAGAAGCAGCGGCAAACACTCTGCATCTGTGACCTTCAGCCCTGTTGATGTCCAAATGAAGATTCGGTGACTGCTCTATCCTGGTGCTGGCTTGGCCACTGTCTGAAGAGCCTTCTGTAGTCCAGACCTAGAAGCACATTTCTCCTCCGGCAGCTTCACTATGAGTTCCTTCCAGTCAGATCAACAGGAGCATCTCCTGCAATCCCTGATGCTTCAGGCAACCCCAACCCCATCCTGCCCTGCCCTGCCCCACACCCACTATGTCCGCATCTTTACTGCCACTTTGCCAAAAAACTGCAGAGCACTCTTTTGTCATCTGAGGAAGTAGAGCTATGTTGGGAATCCAATGATGTGGGTTTGGCTCTCTCCCCGCCACCCCAAACGTAATAGCGAGACGGATAACCCTCCCTTACTAACTAACCAGAATACCAGCTCATTAATTTGTAACATATTCCAGTGCTAGATGACTGCTAACTAGCTCAGGATGATTGATTGGTTGGCAAAGCTTTTCCTCTAAGAAAGGTTAAGGGTAAAACTGGATTCTTCTCCAAAAGTTTCTAATCATTAGTAAAGAGTCATAGTAGAAGGAATAGGGTGACTTTGAAGAAACAGGCTCTAAGACAAAAGCTTGCTGCAGTGTCCATGGACCTGCAATGAGCCCGGTGCCCCTGGGTATATGAGGGGGTATATGGCCTGGGCCCCTCCTCCTCCTCCGGGCGGATTAACTCTGGATCATCTGATTTCTTGGCTCCTCTGGATTTAGATTCTGAACAATCCTTACTCTCTAGTGAACAGTTATCTCAGAGGACCAGTATTTGGAGACTGATTAGATTACAACTCTATGACCTACGCCCTTCCGAGTCACCTTGCAGAGATTCAGGCCACCTTCACAAGTCATTTCTCTATAGGGGACTGATCTCTTCGACTCCTTTTCCTGGAGGACAGTCTCCTGAGAGGGGAAAAAGCATTTTGGAATCAAGAAGACCTGCCTTCCAAGCCCTACTTTCTGATTGTGTGGCCTTGGAAAAGTGACTTGACCTCTCCCTATTTGGTTTCCTAACCATGAAGTGGGGGACGATGACATCGGCCCCACTGGGTGACAGTCACAAGTCATGGTCTCAGTAAAGCAGCTCTGACTGTGCCTGGCACCAGCAAATGCATCATGAATTGGAGCCCGCATTACTATTATATTTTTTCAATTGCAAACATTTTTTTCATTTTAATGATTCCAAAATCAAATGTGTCTTAAAATTGATGGGTCCGTTAATGTAGTCTCTCTCTCTCTCTCTATCTCAAAAAGCTGATTTTTAGATCAATTGTGCATCTCTCAGTTGAAGACACCCCGGAAGCGAGGTAATAAATCTTTATTCTGTTACAGAAAGTGACACACTCTGACATTTAACCTCAGATTCTAGGAATCCCTCCCTCTTGGGGTTAGAATCCCTTTTGAAGGGAAATTGAGGATCAGGGATGTGAGACAACTGACCCCGGGTCATGCAGCTCCTCATGTCATCCCACTGTAAAATGACTCACTTGACATTGGAGAAATACTGGCAAATTCTTCCTCCTCAGACATCTTTTCTCCATACTATTTTTATCCTCGCTGAGGTCATTTTTTTTTTTCATTGTTTTTAGAGAGAAAGGAAGGGGATGGGGAGAGAGACAGAAACAAACATAGACACTATCAGTTGCCTCTCCCACCTGCCCCAACAGGGGACAGAATATGCAAACTAGGCATGTGCCCTGACTGGGAATCAAACCCACAACCTTTTGGATTATGACATGATGCTCCGATCAAATGAGCCACGCTGGCCAGGGCCTATACTTTGTTTAAATATCCACCAAGTACCAGGCATGGGCAAAGTGCTTTCACAGAAATTATCTTATAGGATTTCTTTTTCCCAATAACCTTAGGGGTATTCTTTTCCCACAGATGAGAATTTCAAACTCAAAAAAAAGGACTTGTCCAAAGTCGCAGAGCTAGGGAGTTGCAAAGACTCAAACCCAGGTCTCTTTGACCCCGAAGTCCATCTTTTTCTTGTTTTGTATCACACTCTTCTCCATCATCCTGACTCAAAGAACATGGATTTGTTGTGAGCAGAACAAAAGGGGGCAGACTTGCCCACGTGTCTGAGTGGAGGTCAGTGGTCTAGCTTCCAAATCGAAAGCAGGGGCAAAGCCACTTTGGTAGCTCCTTTGAGCTTCCACGACTGTAACAAAAGGAGCCCCGTCTAAACCCACACAAGCTCTGCGGATTCCTGCTGTCTTCCCCAACGCTCAGGCCCATGGAACAAGGCGTGGAACCAGGGCGAGCCATTCCTTTAAGGTCTCAAGCTCCAAATAGATATATTTCCTCAATGTATTCTGCTTTAAAAAAAATTTGTTTGCAATGTTCCAGCCCTAAAATCAGACTCTTCTGCCTGCAGTTGACTGGTCCTGGAATTTCTAGAATTCTAGTATCTGCTCTTTTGCTAAATAAAAGCTTGGAAAAGGAGGAACGAAGGGAAGGTAGAGAGGTGAGGGGAGGAAATCAAAGGGTGTTAGTGTTTTGTCTTAGCTGATGAAAGTCCTTTTAGGGTTCTTAGGGTTGCTAAGTGCCAGTTAGGTGCTACTCGTTATCACACTCCCTGCTCTTGAGAAGTCCACAGCTGGTCTCCTGTGATAGGGATCCTGCAATATATTAGCCTATTTTCTTTCTGACAGGTGCCTTTCCTAACTGAGCAAATGCTATCTTCTTTGGCCACTATATCAATAAATGATACTATATGCATAAAGAAAAATGTCTAAAAATAAAAAAAATTAAATCAAATGTTTGTTGCATTTATTTCAATTAAGTTTACAGCTAGCAAAGACCTTTTCTAAAAACTTCCTTTTCCTCACCATGTCGACAGGGTCCTGAGGGAAAATCCTGAGCCTTTTCAAACACGGCATGCTCCCTTCAAAGGGTGGATGGGGAAGGCGTGTCACCAACAACAGAACTTTCTGTGAGTTTGGAAACTTGTGAACTTGATGAATATTACAAAAGCAATACCATTTGAAGACCCGCTGTTAACCACCCCAGGTGCTGAGATGCCAAAGTTGGGGGACCCACAGGAGTATGAGAGACATTAAAATGGAACCCAAATCACCAATAGTGATGCTTACCGTTCACTGAGCTCATACTGTGTGCCAAGCATGTGTAATTCCAGTTGCAGGTTATAGTGCCAAGTCGAGCTAAATTCTTGGTACCCTCCTCAAAAACTAATGGACCATAAATATAAGGACTTATTTCTGGCCTCTGAGTTCTACTGCATCGATCTGTATTTCTCTTCTTATGCCGATACCATGCTGTCATGAGAATGTAGTATGTTCTGAAATCTGGAAGTGTAAGTCCTCCGACTTTGTTCGGTCCCCCATTTTTTTTTTTTTCTTTTTCAGGATATTTTCGCTATTCAGGGTCCCTTACATCTCCACATGAATTTTAGGGTTAGCTTGTCAACTTTGAAAGAAAAAAAGAAAACAGCTGAGATTTTGATAAGGATTGCATTGAACCTGCAGATCATTTGGGGGATGTTGCCATCTTAGTAACACTCCGTTTCTTCATCCATGAGTATGGAACGTCTTTCCATTTAGTTTGGTCTTTAATTTTTTTCAGTGAAATTTTGTAGCCTTCATTGTTCTAGTCTTGCACTTTTTTGTTAAATTTATTCCTAATATTTTACCCTTCTTTGAAACTCTTATAAATGGAATTTTTTTTTTTTCTGATAAAGAGCTTATTTATTTATTTTTAGAGGAAGAGAGGGAGAGAAACATCAATGTGTGGTTGTCTCTCCCACGCCCCCAACTGGGGACCTGGCCCACCACCCAGGCATGTGCCCTGACTGGGAATCGAACCTGAGACCCTTTGGTTCACAAGCTGACAGTCAATCCACTGAGCCACACCAGCCAGGGCTGGAATTGTTTTATGAATTTCCTTTTTAGATTGTTCATTGCTAGTGATTTTTTAATATTGATTTTGCATCTTACAATTTTGCTTAATTTGTTTATTAATTAGCTCTAAGTGTTTTTTTTTTTTTCTGTAAAATCTTTAGAGTTTCTGCATATAAGATCATGTCATCTATAAATAGAGATGATTTTACTTCTTCCTTTACGATTTGCCTAAGTACTCTGGCTAGAGCTTCCAGTACTGTTTTGAACAGAAGTGGTAGGAACAGACATCTTTGTCTTCTTCCTGATCTCAGAATTTGTTGTGTAGCAGGAAAGACAAGCAACTAAACAAACAACTATTATTTCTTACATAGGAAGGTCAGGGTGTTATGTAAGGCTCTTGCTGGGTCGCCTAGCTCAGCCCAGACATTGGTACGTAGGGAAGAAGGTCCCCAGAAGGAATAACATCCACACTCAGAGTGATAAAGATTGAGTAGAAGTGAGTCAGGGGAAGAGTGGGAGCAGAGGAAGAGAGATAAAGAAGAGATCCCTGGCCCTGGCCAGGTAGCTCAGGTAGTTAGAGCATCGTCCCAACGCACCACAGTCCCATCCCCAGTCAGGGCACATGTAAGAGTCAACCAATGAATACATAATAAGTAGAACAACAAATCGATGTTTCTCTCTCTCTCCCTCTTTCCCTTCCTCTCTTTCTAAAATTGATACATTTTTTAAAAATTTTAAAAAAGAAGAGAGCCCTAGCTTTGCACAGTGGCAATGTCATAGCCAATGCGGATTATCCGAGACATGATTATTGCTAATTGAAAACTTTTCCCAAAAGAAGAGAGCCCTGCTGGAGAGAGACCCTTAAATTAAACAGGTGTCCAAGGGAACAGTGGGACATGAGTTGGGGAGAGAAGAGAAGCTTTAGTATAAAGGATCTTCAATGATAGGCTATTTTATTTTTTAAAGATTTTTTCTATTTACTTTTGGAGAGAGGGGAAGGGAGGGAGAAAGAGAGGGAGAGAATCATCAATGTTCAAGCAATACATCAATTGGTTGCCTCTCACATGCCACCAACTGGGGACCTGGCCTGCAACCCAGGCATGTGCCCTGACCAGGAATCACACCAGTGACCTTTCCATTCGCAGACCGGTACTCAATCCACTGATCCACACCAGCCTGGGAGACTGGTTATTTTAAAGGCAATGGGGAGCCATTGAAGGTACTTGAGCACTGAAGTAACAAGATCAAATCTGTGCTTTAGGGAGATTAATCCTGCTACAACATGCAGAATAGATGGGTGTGGGAGAGACTGGAGGCTGGGAGAACAATTTAGAGTCAATTACAAGAACGAACAGGCGCATCTGTGTATCTGTTAGTTTTAAAATGCCTTTTCTAAATAACCCTCTAACTGTCAAGTTTTGTTCTTTTTCCTCTTTAAAGCAGCTATTTGTGGGTGTGCAGTAACCCAACAAAAATGTCTCTAGGAATCATCTCAGGCCCACTGTCTGGGGGCACACAGCAGGGTCATTGTCTCCGCTCTGTAGCCCTTTGTCCCAGGACGCCCATTCCCTGCACAAAAACTTTCCTGGCCAAGAAGCAGGCCGCTGTGGTTTAGCAGATACAACTGTCCCAGGCTCTCTGCCTGTCTGCCCACGTTTGGGAGAAGCAGGTAGAAAAAAGACTGACCTTCCAGTCTCTGGTGATTTGAAACCCTCTGTCTAATCACAGCCAGGTATTGGCAGAGAGGGTCCCTTCCCAGCTCAGCCTCAATACTTTAGAATAAATTTTACCTGGGCCCCCTGGTGCTCTTAAAGACGGCTGCAATGCCTTAACTGATCTCAGAGAAACATAAATGTATTCATTCTTTCCAGCCTTCCACTTCTTGGCTTGGGAGGCACGTGGGAGGAGTGGTGAGGGGGGGAACCCCAAAACATTAAGGTGTGAGTGTTCACCACCTTGAATAGAAGCGTCTGTGAATTGGGCAGTTTGCTCTGCATAATAAGAAACAAGGGGAGGCGAGGGTGGCGCTGTTGCCCCCAGCAGAGGTAGTTCTCGGTCTCTTCGGTTCATGGCACACTTCGCCTTTGACCCGATGGCCCTTTCCTGTTTAAGGACTGGTTTTTCCACGTCACCCTGATTCCCCACCGCTACTTTTCTTCTCCACCAGAGACACTCCATTTAATTTATGTAATTTGTCTCTTACATTTAAAACAAACAAACAAACAAACAAACAGAAACTTACTGACCACACAGCCCCCTTCAAGCACTGCCCACCTCTCTGCTTTTCTTCACAGTAAGATTCTTCAAAAGTGCTGCCTGGGAGGCTTGGGAATCACGTGGGTGGGGACAGAGTGGAATGTGGGAAGGGCTCGAAGAAGTGGAAGAAGAGCACCAGCAGAATAAAACTAAGCACTCTTCAGGGGAAGAGAACAGGATCCAGTTCCTACGACATACCACACACAGTGTCCAATGTGTCATGAAATTATGAGACCTCAATGAAACAGGAAACCGACCTGTAATGGAGAGAAAATCAGTCAATAGTAAGAGACCTGTAAATGGCCCAAACATTCGAATTAGCCAAGAATTTAAGATAAATCGATAAATGTGTTAATGATCTGCAGGAGATGTACATGGGGGCTGAAGAAGTCGAAAATTGTAGGAGATATTTTAACCTATAAAAGAAGAACCAAAAGGAAATCCCAAAGCTGAAAATACAGCATCTGCAATCAAAATGCTTTGCATGCGATTGACATTAGGTTGGATACAACCGAGAAAACGATCAGTGAGCATTAGAACAGACCAATAACCATCACCCCAAAAAGAAAGAATGAACGACAACAAAATCAGAAAAAAGAAATTAATGTCCCAAGGGCAATAAAACTTCAATCTTGGAGGTCTTCCTTTCGACTAGATAAAGTCCTTTTGCATTGCTATTGGACAAAAGTCACTTGCGCTGCTGTTTTCTACAAGGTAACATCTGTCAAAGTACTCTCCACTAAAGAGTTGGGTCATCTCTAACAGGGCCTGCTGGGCAATGCCCCCAAACACTGAAAGGAAATGCAATAATCCTTTTGGCTTACTTCCAAATTTTGGCTAGGTTTTTCTTTAACAAGATTTAAGCGTTAAAAGGAGAGAAAGGGTGGCTTCTAAGAACTTTGTCTTCCCTCCCTCTTTCTCTTCCTCCCTCAAACATTTCCACAGTACTTTGTCTCTACTGAGCACTATACTAAACATTTTACAGATATAAACTCATTTAAGCATAGTTGTCCCAAAGCTGATCTGGGGGAAAATGTTTTTTTGTGGGATATAACTTCCTAAAGGGATTCAGGAAAAAAAAATAGCACTCCTGAGAAAATGCTTAAGCAATTTTCAGTGAGTTTTAACAGGATTAAGACATTCTGGGAAACTAGCTACTGACCCACCCAACTGACTTTTATCTGAGAGTCTTCTATCTAGTCTAGAGTCTAATAATCCTAAACCAGTCATTTTCTTTTCTTTCTTTATCTGTTAGTTATCCATTTTCTCTTTTCCATAATAGAACAATTTTTAAAATTTGGCCTACTAAAAGCCTTTTCCTTTGTAATAAGATTATAATAAAACTTTGGCACATGCTATTAACTAAATTATCTGTAAAATCTAATTTCCTGCCCTGTCTGGTGTGGCTCAGTGGATTGAATGCCTGGCCTACCAACCCAAAGGTCACCGGTTTGATTCCCAGTCAGGGCACATGCCTGGGTTGTGGGCCAGGTCCCTAGTTGGAAGCGTGTGAGAGGCAACCAATGAAAAATAATCTAGTTTTCTTTAGTAATCCTCATAACAACCCAAGAGATCTAAATGTGAGGCTCTACCCCTCTTTCCCACTCAGCTTTTATGAATCCAAAGAGCCCCAAACATTTCCCTATCCCAGGAAGATGACCTCTCAGGTCAGATGTCAGTGGCAGGCACAATGCCTGGATTCACAAGCATCCATTAGGGAAAAAGGTGCTTTGCCTTCAGGTTAGACCAGAGAGATCACAGAAAACCATCCACCAAGGTACAGAATATCCGGAGAGGTTCAGACACACTGGAGTCACGTTGGTGTCAAGAGAGATTTACAATCAAGGGGAAATAACCTTGGGCTTCAAGGCAACCCTGAACTCTTAACCTCCCCTCCACCACCAAAAATATTTATTGTTGATGAAATCACTGAGGGCTGAGGAGAAAAGAGAGGCTGCCATGGCTTTTTCTGGAAACAAGAGCATCAAATGAGGTTCAGACCTGAGATGCCAGATCTTAAAGAGCTGGGGCCAGTGCCCAAACCTTTAAAAGATAATAAACTAGGTCTTGAAGAATCAACAGGTAGCCCTTCCTTATCAGGACAACCCCAGAGGTAGCTGGGGCTTGTGGTGGGTCAAATTTGACACCACTTCATCCATTCTGATCTTCCCCTCTTACCTTTCCCATAGGTAGCAATGGTCTTCGTTGGGGACCAATACCAGATTGCCCAAAGCTTCGAGGGATTGTAGCTGAAGAGAGGTATTTACTGGTGGTCTGCAACTGTGAGGGTCCCATTATCTGATGTCAGAAGACCCCATTCTTTATTTATTTATTTATTTATTTATTTATTTATTTATTTATTTATTATTTTGAGGCCCCCATTCTTAGCTCTGAGGTTTGAGAGACGGAGCTTTGATGGCCCAGGTTTGCAGTGGACTCTAAGAGGACGAAGCTGGGGCAGGGTGGACTATATGGATAAGGAGCCTCTGGGAGATGTGATAAACATTGGCTTTCCATTGTGGAAGCCTGCAAAGATTTACCAGGAAAAAACCAGTAAAGAGACATAAATTATCCTCAGAGTCTAAAGCCGGAAATTCTGGCTTTAGGAATCAGCTCTCAGTGGATTCTTGTGGGGCCTTAGTGAAAAATCAAGTGTTTCCAAAAGTGAGTTCCCTATCAGAATTTCCTGGGGCTACTTATTGAAAATGCAGATTCCTGCACTCTACAGAGATTAGAATTCTGGGGGAGGGGCCCAAGAATCTGCATTTTAACCATCTGGCTTGCAGACTCACCATTTCGAGGAACTTGGGATGAAGCAGGAAGAACCGCTCAGGTGTGTGAAGAGAGATGGAGCGCAAAGGCTTGATTAAGTTCTACACTTGAAAGTCTCTTAAATGTTCAGGGGAAATGAAAAGTCAGCCTCTTGGAAAATGGACAACTCCTGGGCGTCAAAACTACAGAGTGTCGAAGATGTGCAGTGAATTGTTTTGCTTCTACTTGACATAAGAAATGGAACAGACTGGAGGTAGCCTTTAAAAAACATTCAGCCCTGGATGGTGTGGCTCGGTGGACTGAGCATGGGCTACAAATTAAAGGGTCCCTGGTTCAATTCCCAGTCAGGGCACATGCCTGGGTTGCAGGCCAGGTCCCCAGTGGGGGCCACGTGAGAGGCAACCACACATTGATGTTTCTCTCCCTTTTAGAAAAAAAAATAATAATAAAAAATAAAATAACATTCATATTTTTAATTATAAGATTAGTTAACCCAACAAAATGTTATCCAATATAAAACATCTAATCTAGCCAGACTAACATTCCTATTTATGTATACTAAATTTACACAAACTTTTTGGGGTGAGGTTAAAGGCCACAGTATCTTTCTTTCTTTTTTTTTTAAGGCCACAGTATCTTAACTTCTAGCTGGATGCTTGTGATGGTCCATTAGTTGCCTTGTAGGTGTGGGAGCTCTTCACCCTTTTCCCAGCTGCTGCCTAGGTGTTAGGGGAGTGGAGGAGTGACAGGCACTGCTGCTGCGGGAGCAGGTGTCCTGGACCTGTAAAAACTCAGCCTTCTTATACTCTGTCAGTGTATTTTTAAAAAAGGGAGGCTCCTATTTCTGTCTATGGTTTTCCCAGGGGTGGT
The DNA here is from genome assembly GCA_007922815.1 of Macrotus californicus. Taxonomy (NCBI): domain Eukaryota; kingdom Metazoa; phylum Chordata; class Mammalia; order Chiroptera; family Phyllostomidae; genus Macrotus; species Macrotus californicus. The sequence continues at coordinate 52,446 of VMDR010004594.1, forward strand.
GTTATTCACACCCTTGCTGTATATGCTTGGCTATATGTAATTACTGATAGTTTACTTCTTTCTAGTAACAAGCCCAGGCCAAAGAGGTTATGTTATACAGACATGGTAGAGCGCCATCTAGTGATTTGTTATTAGACTAGGAAAGTATGAGATTCATAAAATCCCAGATTGCTACTTGTGTCTTTTTTTTTTTTTTCTAGATTTGTTAAACTTATTTTTAGAGAGAGGGGAAGAGAGGGAAAAAGAGAGGGAGAAAAACATCGATGTATGAGAGAAAGGTTGCCTCTCGCATGTCCCCAACTGGGGACATGGCCCACAACCCAGGCATGTGACCTCAACAGGAACTGAACGTATGACCTTTCAGTTCACCAGCTGGCGCTCAATCCACTGAGCCACATTGGCCAGGGCTACTTGTGTCTTATATATTTGATACGTATATTTATATATGCAAAAACAACTAGACATCTTCTTATAGTTTGACAGCTTGATATATTAACGATAAATTCAAATAAGCTTTTATTTTCCTTTATTGCCAAAAGAGTTCTGGCCTTTATATAGTTAACTTCATAGTGATCTGATTATTTATAGAATGGAAAAATAATACATAAGAATGTCATGCAATTATCATCGACAATGAAGTAAATATGGAGAAAGTCTTGAGAAATGTAGGCATCATAAACATTTATTTATTATAAAAATGTGAAGAATGGTGACTGCAGAAACCCTCTACTGCTGAGAATGACTATCCCTGTACTATAAAACTAGACTTAAATTGACTCCTAAAACTTGTAATCATAAAATTTTGTAGTTACACTTATGCCTGTTGCTAAAATTTCTATGTTCTTTATAGAAGTGTGTTCTTGTATTTCAAAAATTTATTCTATTATGGAAATCTTCAGCTTTGGCAGAATATTGTTTTTAACAAAATGTGCATTTTGGCAAATCTTCTTGGAATCTATTTGCCAAACTGTGGTTTGAATACTGAGTATGAATAAAGAAGAAAGACATAGTTCTACAAAGAATTTTTCAAAGTAGAGATGAAAATATATATATGTATATATATATATATATAATTAGAATATAGTAGAAAATACACTCACTATAGTGGCATATGGGGCTTCTGTTTTGGGAGGTCTGGGCCCAAGGTTCTGGGGACTCAGTAAGTTTCTAACAGATAATCAGGTAATAAATACTGAGTCCCACTAACCAGAAATGCTTCCTGGAAGAAGTCACATCTAAACTGAATCCTAAAGAAAGAATCAGAGGTGTCCAGTTAAAGGGCTAAGGGTAGATATGCAAGGTGGAATGGGCAAAGGAAGGGGTGAAGGAAACCTTGGTTCCAGACCGAGGGGACTGAATATGTGAAAGGTCCTAAGAGGAGAGAAAGAATAGTCCCTTTAAATCTGGAAGCATACAAGCTCATATACTTACACCTTTTCAACTACAAGCACTGTGGTAGCCAGCCCCCACGATGGCCCAGGTGATCCTCAGCGATTCGTATTCACACAACCTTGTAGCCCCCTCCAACACTGAACAGGCATAACCTGTGTAACCAATATGTAGTGTGGAAACTATGGTGTATGACTTCTGAGGTCAGGTCATGAAAGATGTTGTGGCTTCTGTCTTGCTCTCTTTTGGATCATTTGCTCTAGAGGAAGCCAGCTGCCATGTCGTGATGACACCCAATCAACCCTACGGAGGGGGCAACTGGTTGTCCCTGGGTGGCAGGGAACTGAGGCCTCTCGCCAATAGCCACACGAGTGAGCCTTCTTGAAAACAGATCTCCAGTCCCAGTTGACTGTAGTCTAGGCCGACATCTTGACTACATCTTCTTGAAAGACCTTGAGCCAGAACCACCCAAATAAGCCATGGCAGATTCCTATTACACGGAAATGGTATGAGATAAATGTTTATTGTTTTCAGTTCATAAATTTTGGGAGTAATTACTATTAAGCAATAAATAACTAATATACTTCCTGACATGCTCAAAGACACCTTCCAGAACAAAATGAATCAGCTGCATCTCGAGTATTGGATTACTTTAGTCCATCGCTGGTTTGGTAAATCTGTGCTTAGTTTTTAAGGTATTTCACCAAGGTTCTTCATCCCGTTTTATACAGGAAACACAAAAGAAGTGCTAAAAGGATGAGGCAAATGGTAGAATCAAAGGTGGGTATGACAGCAAAGCTGAAAACGATGAGAAAATCACAAAAACTGCATCTGCCTTTGGGATGTCATATTTTCAGTGATTCTGAAGGACAGAGGGCGTATTGAGCGAGGAGAAGTGGTTGATGGACGAAATGGAGAAATCTTAGGGTCTGTGCCTAGAGGGTCGGCAGCAAGGTTGTATGCCTGTTGTCTTTTTTTTTTAAACCTCACCTGAGGGTATGTTTATTGATTTGAGAGAGAGAGAGGAAGGGAGAGAGACAGAGTGAAACATTTATCAGTTGCCTCCCCTACGCGCTCCAGCGGGGGACCAAATCCACAACATTTTGGTGCACAGGACAGTGTTCTAACCAACTAACCCACCCAGCCAGGGCTGTGCCTGTTATTATCTTTTGAGACTGGAGTTTGAGGACTTAAAGATAAGACCCAGCAAAGAGCCACCAGTGGCTCACTGGAGATTACTTCTTGGTGTTAAGACCCGTTTTGATCTGCACAGCATCACAGGAGAGGTGAGCAGGAGATGGTGTCCCAGACACCCTTCACTGCTCAGTGGTCCCTCACTGCACCTGCAGGGACGAGGCTTATCTACTGCAGCAGGTTTTTCTTTTTCTTTACTTTGCTTTAAAACCAGGAAACAAATTTATTTCAGTAGTGCTATGCATCAAATTACAATAAATGCACAATGAATAAATAGATCATGGCTAGAAGAGATTTTTACCATTAACTAAGGAAAGGGGTTAATGTAGGTAAAGCTAGATTTGGCTTATCTTTCTTTTTGAAGAGATTGTAATATTCTCCCTGCAGATAAGGCAATGTTCTATTAAGGGGAATGATGCCCCAAAAAGATACAAAAATTAAAGAATAAAATAAAATAAATACAATAGAAAATAGGGGGAATGGTGCCTCCGGGCATCCCTAAATCTTAATGTAATGACTCCCTGAAAATTAAACTCTTACCTTATGAGACAGAACTAGAGACTCCAAAGCCTCTGGCTTTGGGGAAAAGTAGCTGGGAGATGAATGGATGTTCTTGCTGATGACCCAGAGTGATTATTAATTTGTCCACTCATTCAGCAAATGTTTATGAATGCCTTTATAGCAAGGACTGTTCTAGGCTCTGGGGATACAACAATGGACCAAAGAGATAAAAATCCCTGCCCTCTTTGAGCTTACATCCTAGTGAGGGGACATAGATAGCAAATAAGAAATTAAGTCTAAAGTATGTTAGACAGTGATAAGCTCTAGGTAGAAAAATGAAGTCAGGAATAGCAGTTGGGCATACAGGGCTTACAATTTCAGGTAGGATGACCAGAAAAGACCTCGCTGAGATGATGACACCTGCATAACGAACTGAAGGAAGTGAGGGAGTGAGTCCTGTGGCTATCCAAGACGAGAGGGTTGCAGGCATTAAGAGAGTTCCAGGCAGCAAGGCCAGGGTGGCTGGAAGAGATGAATGACAGGCAGAGAAGTTGGGCATGAGGCCAAAGATGCTGGGGACTGAGGAATGGATCACATAGAGATAGAAGCCGGCCACTGTAAGGCCTCAGTTTTTTGCTCTGGGCGTGGTGAAAAGTCAGTGGGAGGAGCCACGGCGGCTCTCACTTACGTTTGAGAGGATCACTGCCACGTAAGTGCTGAATGTGAATAAATGAGTGAGCGAAATCAGTCAATCAGGGCAACGAGAAACATAGGAGAACTAGAAACCGTACTCAATTTGGGAACAAGAAACGACACTAGAAATGACCTCTTAAAAAGCAGTAAATCTCCTGATCCGTTTTCTCACTACATTTGAGACATAAAGACCCAGGTAAGGTATTGCGTCGTTTGCTGCAGGTCCCCCTTGGGTTCGCGTGTCCTCTGGAGGAGCCGGGAAGAGACTCGAGTTTGTGAAAGAAAAGCAGCTGCCTCAGTGGGTTTTTAATGTGGACTCTTCTTGCTAGAATCAGTAGTTATAACATTTCGAAGAAGAGACTCACTGGTAGGACTGTCTTTGGTGACTGAGCCTTAAACTCTTATTCATTCACTCAACAAGTATTTATTGAACCCCAAGAACGTGCTAGATGCTGCTCTAACCCTTAAGGCTTTCATGGTGAACAGGGTGAACAAGATTCTTGCCTTCATAGAGCTTTAAAAAAAAAAAAAGATAAATGCAAAGACAGTACATAAACAAGACAGATAACAGTGTCAGGCACTGTTAAGTACTGTGAAGGAAAATAAAGCCAGGTAGGATAAAGTGAGGAGGAAAGGGTGTCTGCTATTTTGGGAAGGCTGGTCAGAAAAGGCTGGCCTGAGGAGGTGACATTGGAGTCACCTCTTAGTCACCCTTAGGTTTACCAAGGTACAGACAAATAACTGACTTTCAAAACCTAACCTTTTCATAATGGGACTAGTAGTTCTGTCATTCATTGTGGCTGCAGCTTAGAAGTGAGAGACGGGAAGAATACAGTAAAAAAATAAAGTTATATATTTAAGTGGAAAAAAGAAGTAAGAGATGGGGAGAGGGAGAGTGTTGGCCCATGTGGTAAGTCTGGAGAAGGAAGCCGCACACGAATCACGTAGGGCTAGTTTATGCAACCAGTTCAAGCAACTAGTTTAGTCTGGGCTTCACCTGGATGACAGTGGGGAACCACTGAAGGGTTTTACACCGGGGAGGGAAAGGATCAAGGTCCTCTTCGTAGAGAGCCACTCTGGATACAGGATGGGATACAAACCCAGAGGGTAGGGAAATGGTTCATAGGTTGTTGCAATGATTCAGACAATAATCAATTTTGCCTAAATTAGAGGCAATGGGGCTAACAGGAAGTCGGCATATTTACAAGGTACTAAGTGTTAAGAAAGGCACAAAGGAAAGATGTGGTGGTTGTAGATTTTGAGGAAGAAAGAAGAGGAAGGATGGGAGAGAGTTTGGTCATTCACTGAGAATGGGTGAACAGAGGGTTGAGGCAAGTGGAGGAAGCTGGATTCAATCTGAGACATGTTGAGTACGAGGTGCCCACAGGAGTAATCCAAGTGAATGTCAGCAGGAAGTTAAAAATATAGGTCTGGGACAGACCTAGACCTGAGAAATACAGATTTGGGAGATGAAATAGTCATTGAAACCAAGACAGAACAGACAGGTCACCTTTGTCAAGGGAAAACAGGAAAGGGTTGATGACAGAACCACACGGAAAACCAGCATTCACAGGATTGGCAGCAACAGAACAGAGACAGTTAAGGGAGGATGTAGCAGAATGATTATCAGAACCACAGAGAACAGGTCGTGAGATGTGTGGGGCATGGTGATTTCACAATTCCATCTGGTCAAGCAGTTTGTTCTGTGAAAGGCAGTCACTTTCCCGTCTTTGACCCTCTGACAAAGCTTTCATTCAGTCAGCAAATTGCGCCCATAGTATGTGCCAGGCACTGTTCTAGGTGGTACGGACACATCAGAGAACAAAAAGCCAAGAAGCCCTGACTTTAGGGAGCTTACATTCTAGTGTAGGGAACAGACAATAAACAAACATTAAAAATAGGTAAACAAATATTAGGTGATAATGCTGTGGAAAAAATAGAGTTGGCATCAGGGGGTACAGAGAGGCTATGTGAGCAATTTCCAATGGGGCACTCAGGGAAGACCTCACTGAGTAGGTGGCATTTGAGTAAGAACTTGCAATTTGCCAAGCCGATACCCAGGGGTAGAGTATTCCAGGCTGCAGTGTATGGCCAGCACAAAGGTTTTGAGGAAGAATCAAGTTTAAGAAGTTCAAGCAGTGAACCAGGTGATGAAATCAAAAAAGAAATGGGGGCGGGGTGTGTGTGGAATCAGGTAGTATTTTGGCTTTTGCTCTGAGAAAATGAGCTATCAGAAAATTTTGAGGCTAAGAGTAAGGTCTGCTGCACGCGGAATAAGATGCTGAGTGGCAAGGCCACCAGTAAAAAGGCCAGTGCAGAAGTTCAGGCAAAAGATGGTGGTGCCTTGAATAGCATAGTGGGTTTCTTGATGGTTTGGAAGTGAGATGTGAGCGAAGGAGTCGAGAAAAAAAA
>VMDR010004595.1:0-58773 GCA_007922815.1 Macrotus californicus
TGTGACATGGATGAACTTTGAAAATATATGTAAAGAGAAAGAAGCCAGTCACAACAGATCACATATACACTTTCATGATTTTCACTTGTATGAAATGTCCAGAATAGGAAAAACTATAAAGGCAGAAAATATATTAGTAGTTGCTTAGGGCTGGGGATGGGGAATGGGGAGGGGAGTGGGGAGTGACTGTTAACGGGTACAGTGTTTCTTTCATGGGAGACAAAAGTGTTCTAATCCATTATTCTAACCACAGTTTATTTGGGCAATGGTTGCACAACCCTGTAAATATACTAAAACCCGTTGAGTTTTATACTTGAGTGGGAGAATTGTATGATATTTTAATTATATCTCAATAATGCAGTTTTTTAAAAGATTTATTTATTTATTTTTAGAGAGAGGGTAAGGGAGGGAGAAAGAAAGGGAGAGAAACATCAGTGTGAGAGAGAAATATCTCCTATGCATCCTGACCAGGGACTGAACCTGCAACCCACGCATATGCCCTGACCAGGTATCAAACCGGTGACCTTTTGCTTTGTGGACAATGTCCAACCAACTGAGCCACACTGGGCAGGGCATTAATGCAGTTTTTTAAAAAAAGAATCCAAGCTCATCTTTCTTTTAGCGCAAGGTTTTTTGCACCAGTGAGTGCATCAGAATCACCTGGAAGGTTTGCTAAAATTCAGGCTGCTGGGCTCTGACCCAGAGTTTCTGACTCAATATGTCTGGGGTGGAGACTAAGAAAATGTATTTCTAACAAATTCCTAGGTGATGCTGAAGCTGTGGCTACTTAGGTACAACATTTTGAAAATCATCAGTCCAGGACTAGCTGTGTGACATAATTCCTCTAGGCTGCAGATGGAACTGACAAATGGGGATTAAAAATAACTCCTACCCCATTGGGTTGTCATGAAGATTAAATGGGATAATCATGAAATGTACTTGCTGTAGAGCTTAGTACATTTGTCAGGCTCAATAATAGCTATTATAATGATCATCATCACCATTATTATTTAGATCTAAATCCTTCCCTGGAGGAGCTCCCAGGCAACCATCACTCATATGTGCCAGCCTTCCTAGGGGCTGAGAATATACCAGGAAACAAGGCCACCTTGTCCCACACTTCTGTCTAAAAATGGATAATAATCAGATATGAGCTGATATTACTGGAGGAGGGGGAACTCTGACCATGCAAATAAACAAAATAATTTCAGATGATGATGTACTGGGAAGAAAACAAAACAAGGGGATATGATAGCAAATGGCTGGAGAGCTCTATTGGCCGTGGGTTTGGAAAGTCTGAGGGGAGTGAGCTTTCAGGTAAATCCTGACTCGGGAGGATCCAGTCTTTTGAAGCCCTGGAGTGACTTAGTCCATTTGGGGCTGCTATAAAAGAATGCCATGGATTAATGGTTTATAAACAACAGGAATTTATTTCTCATAATTCTGGAGACTGGCAAATCCAAGATCAAGGCACAGGAAGGTTTGGGGTCTGGTGAGGAGCCGCTTCCTACTTTATAGACAGCCCTCTTCTCTCTGTGTCCTCCTGTGGGGAGGGGCAAGGGACTCTGTTTTGTAAGGACACTAATCCCACCTCCCAGAAACCTCACCTCCAAATTCCATCACATTGGGTATTAGGTATCAACACAAGCATGGGGAGAGTTGGGGAGGAGAGGCACAAACATTGAGTCTAGAGCACAGGTGGCAAACACAAAGCCCATGGGCTGAATCCGGCCCTCCACCTTGTTTTATCTGGCCAGGCACCTTGTTTCTACCTGGCGGCACTGCGGAGCTCCTTGCCCCTAGTTAAGGAGTAGTTACATTTATACAGTCCTAAAATTACATTCGGCCTTTTGAAGGCAACCTCGAGGCTGTTGTGGTCCTTGGTGAAAATGACTTTGACACCTCTGGCTATAGCATTCTGCCTGGATCTGAAAGTTAGTCTTTTATAGTCCTGGGGAGGAATACATCCCCTCCCCCTGCCCCAGGCCGAGGAAACATCAATGCAAAGGTAATTAAGGAGGGAATGAGCAGGATGTGGAGACAGGAACACAAATCACTAAGCTTTAAGTCAGACCAAGAACGAGAAGAAAAGTATAAACAAATGCTTCAGGGAGGAAGCTGAGGAAAAGAATTGCCGCCCCTCCTTTGGACATTCACACCTCAAACATTTACTGAACGTTCAACGTGTGCTTAGTGTCTCATGATATGCCAATGAATGACTCAGAAGCAGTGTGGCCCTGACGAACACTCAGTGCATCACGGACTTTGTACACAATAAAGACAAAGATAACCACAAACCCAACAAAATATCTGCCAGAGGAGTGGGGGTGAGAGATGGGGGTAGGGATGGAGGGAAGAAATGGGAGAATGGCTCCAGGAACCATTCTTCACAGTGCTTAGAACAGTATGGTTTTAGCTCAGTTGGAATTTATTTATTCAACAGCAGTTTTTGAGCTTTTACACTGTGCCAGGCATAGTGGGCTCCTGGGGACATAGATAATTGGACTCATCCCTTTCATTCCAAGGGGTGAGGCAGATGCTGAGCATGGTTCTCAAAGTCTGAAGAGCATAAAATCACTTGAGACACCTTGGAGTTGAGAAGGTCTAGCTATGACTCAAAACTGAGCGACCAAAACAAAATTATACATTCAACTACATTAAAAAAATATTCTGCACGTTTAACTTGTAATACCATGAATAAAGTCAAAGACATACAGTAAGTAGGAATAATATGTTGCAACTAATATTATAGGCAACAGGCCAGTCTGTCTGTCCATCTGTCTCTCTCCTCCCTCCCTTCCCTCTCCTATCTATATATAAATTAAGAAGACCAACAACATAGTAGAAAAATGGGCAAAGAATATGAACACAGCTCAGGTAAATGAAATACAAACAGCCCTTAAGCATATAAAAAGACTTAACTTTTTCAGATAACATAACTTTCTTATTTTATGTACAGAGTCTGGCAGAAGTAATGCCTGCTTGAGTGTGGTTGATAGGGTAATAATATAGGTATAATAATTTATAGTTTTAATTTAAACATTTTGGAGAGGTGTGCAAGCTGCTTAAGCAGTAAGAGGCTTCAGTAGCCATTGCTACCAACATACCCGTGACTCATCCGGCCCCAGAGAGTCCTAAAAGCATCTAGACCGTGCTGCTGGGGCTGCCTGGGACTGGGAAGGGTACCCAGGCACCCAAATTGGCCCAAAACTTCTGTGTCTGCCATCTGGCTACTGGGGATATGCCGAGGGCCATGGTGGCTTCTGGCTGAGAACTGGGAAAAAAGCTGAAGACAACTATGGATGTTGGGAAACTGGTGAGTGGTGAAACGGCAGTGGAGCTCATTGAGGAGAATTTGGACACCCCTCCAAGCAAAAAATAGTTCTCTTCTAAGTGGCTTCCTTCTGACTGTGAGACAGGCAGAAATGCTTGATGACTCATGGAGAAGAGGAAAGAGAAGCTTGGTTCTGTGACTGAATTCTGCATCCCAGACTCTCTGCTAATCTGGAGAATCACAGGAAGGCTGATTCACCCCCTGAGTGGCTGTTCCTACCACAAGGAGTTCAACCCCCCAAAGGAGCCCATGAAAGATGACATCACTGGGGAACCCTTGGTCCGCTGGTCTGATGATAATGAGGACTTAAATTTGCCTGGAGGCCTACCACACTCTGACTACACCACTGGTGGAGTACTACAGGAAACGAGGGATCCACTCTGCCATCAATGCATCCCAGACCCCTGATGCCATGTTTGTGAGCATCCCAGAAGCCTTCTCCAAAACCACATCCTAGTAACAGAAGGCCAGGAGAGACAGCACCACTGCTCATCACCAAGGCGTAATCCCTGCTCTTAGGCACTGGGCAGAGGGGAGGGGTGGTCAGGGTAAAGCTGGAGAGTTAAGAGTGGTGAGGGCCTCAAGAAAAATACTGGAAGAGCAGTAGTATTGTAGTGAAGTGATTTCCTTTACATATAATAGGAGTCTAAAAAGTATGAGTAATTAATTTTTTAAAAGACTGATTGGAAGGTGTAAGCGGAAATAGGGAGGTGTGGTACTATTTCTAAGAAAACAAGTTCTCATCTACTTTGGACTGGTGACAATATTTTTTTAATAATTTCATTTCAATATTTAATATTTCAAAATCTTATAGTTCTTGCAAGTATTTTCTTTATTTTTAAAAATATTTTATTTATTTATTTTTAGAGAGAAGGGAAGGGAGGGAGAGAAGGAGAGAAACATCAATGTGTGCTTGCCTCTTGAGCACCCCCAGCTGGGGGCCTGGCCTGCAACCCAGGCATGTGCCCTGATTGGGAATGGAAACGACGACCTTTTGGTTGGTAGGCGGGCACCCAATCCACTGAGCCACACCAGCCAGGGCTGGACAGGTGACAGTATTTTTTAAAGCCAGTGCCCTGAGTCCTCAGCTTTTATCTCAGCACCTCATGGGGTACCAAACCAGGAATGCAGGTAATCAAACTGTTGTCCTGTCTGTCCTATAGCTTGGGACAGAGAGGCTTTGACTACTGACACTGGTTCCCCACACCATAATATCAAAAAAGCATCTCCACATCTGAAAGAGATACAGGGTGTGCTCATGGAGGCAGTGGCTCAGCAAATCAAGTTTACAGGAGTCATAGGGAGGGTAGGACAGGCGGTCTCACTCCCTTCCTGACTTACTGCCGATTCACCAGTCCCCCTGACCTCATGGGTAAGCACTCAGCAACCACGAAACCTGTGCCACAGTCCTACACTCTTGCCTTCTTTCCTCCATGATGTGTGAAGTGACCCTTTAAATAAATGAGCAAGTGTCCTAAGCAACATCATCCAAAGATTGCCCTTCCTGTGTTCAAATCCTGTGACTGGGATCACTGGACACCACTGTGATGTATTTTCACTGAGGTGCTTTTCTTAACTGACTGAATGCAGCCTTGTTTGGCCTCTAAGTCAATAAAATATATGTTTGTAAAATAAAAAAAATAAAGTAAAAATAAACATTTCCCCTAAAATGTCACATGGTGTACTTGAGTGTGATATTGTTGTTACAGAATTACATGCTTATGATTTTGTAATAAAGGATTTTGTAATAAAAAAGGGGTGTCATTTGTGCCAAACCCTGCACTTATTTTTTGTTGGGGTAAAATGTACTTAACAAAATTAACCATTTTAAGTATACATTTCAGTAACATTAAGTACTTTCACATTATTGTGCAACCATCACCATATTCATCTCCAGAACTTTTTCGTCTTTTCATTTCTGTAGGCTTTAAACAGCTCCTTGTTCCCTCCTTCCCCGGTCCCTGGCAACCACCATTCAACTTTCTTTCCCTATGTAATTAATTCTTTCATGGCCTCAAATAAGCCAGGCAGAAGGAGAAAAGATGGCAGTGCAGGAAGGAGTAAGGGAGTGGCGAGACAGTTCCCTGCGCCCTGGAGAGGCGGCCGGGGCGGGGCTGGGAGAGCCGCCTGGGCGGGAATAGAGTGACCATAGAGTCGGTCCTCCCGAGACAGAGGGGCCGGAAGTTGGTTTCACAGAACCGTGCGACTGCTGGGGTTCCGGGGCTGAGACGGCGCGAACAGAGTCTGCAGGTGGCTGTGGGTCGGTGTGAGGGCCTCCAGGGTTTGGGGTGGGGCTGATGGCGTCTCGGGCGGGCCCGCGAGCTGCGGGCACCGACGGCAGCGACTTCCAGCACCGGGAGCGTGTCGCCATGCACTACCAGATGAGGTAGGAAGTGAGGCGAGGAGCATTGAGGCTTTCGCGGCAGGGCCTGGGAAGCGACGCCCTCCGGCCTCAGGCTCTTAACTCCCTAGCCAGCCCCCGCTCACCTGCCTAGTCCCCTCTTCCCGTGACTGTTCCCAGTCCTGGAAAGGCCAGTGGCTCCGGTGGGGGGCCGACTCCTCTGGGCTCCAGTCATGGTGACGCTGGGCCCGCTGTGTGACCACGGGAACTTAATTTCTAATTTACCCTCAGTTCCTTCACCTGCAGAAGGAAACACGTAATCGACCTTTTAGGGCTGGGTGAATTAGTGAGCCAGTAATTTGTATAAAGGATATAGCACAGAATACGAATCTGCACAGTACATGACAGCTGTTATTTTTGGGGAATGGACCGTAAATGACAGCCTTTCCCTGCCTAAAATGAATTTTATAAACATCCCTTCGTAAGAGATATTTCTACATTACCCCTTCAACAAACATTCACTGAGCTTCTACCCAGCATGCATCTTGAGCGAGGCACTGAGGATATATTAGTGAGCAAAAGCAGACCTGGTCTTGGTATGCATGTTACACCTTCAATTAAAAAACTTATTAACAACAACAAAAAAAAAACTGATCCCTGTCTTCATGAATCTTGAAGTCTAGCGATGACTGACTTTCCCCTTTTCGCACTTTCTATAGTGAATATTTTTAAAATAAAAAAATTTAAAAGGATTCTCTTTTCTTAAATCCATTTGACTCTGCTAGAGTGCTTTTTGCATCTTTCTCTCCAGAGTTTTCAAGAATGACAAACTCTTTGGACCTTCATTCTTGTCCTTGGGGCCCCTGCCTAAGGGCATGTTACAACCCAAGCAAATATTTTCATGCCTGCCCACAGCAGAAACTGCCCTCCAATATGTGAAGAGGATACATTTAGGACCTGAGAGACTTAGAAGAATAAGAAATAATCTACTTCCTGTAGATGAACAGTCTACTCTAGCTGGAGAAGTATGAGCAGCCTGAGCTAGTTTTCTCACTGCCAATACCTCCTTCATCTAGGCTATACTCCTAGGGTGCAAAGTCATTTTTCTGAACACAGCTCTGAGTTACTCTTCTACCTTTAAACTGACTCTTCATAGTCTGCAACTTCATATCCTGCTCCTCCCCTCCCCTCTGCAATGTATTCCTACCATACCCAACCACTGGCTTTCCTGGAACACAAATGCCTATGTCTTTTTGCCTGCATACAATTACCTCTGTTTGGAATGCCCATCTCCATTCACCCCTCGGAGCCTAGCTCAAATATCACCCTCCTCTAAATAGCCTTCGCAGATGTCCATCCCAAGCAGAATTGATTACTGCTTCCTGTGATCCCATGTATCCTATGTGCAACATATGTTTACTAGAGCTCTTGCAGTTCATCTTCTATTTATTTTTGCTCTCGTGTTCCTTGTGGCAAGCATCTAGGCAGGAACCGTATTTTATTCAATTTGTATCCCATCGTTCAGTATACTTGGTCAGAAATTGTTGAATGAAAGGTACTTCTCCCTCTGCTCTGCCCCACAGTGTGACCCTCAAGTATGAAATCAAGAAGCTGATCTACGTCCATCTGGTCATGTGGCTGCTGCTGGTTGCCAAGATGAGTGTGGGACACCTGAGGCTCTTGTCACATGATCAGGTGGCCATGCCCTATCAGTGGGAGTACCCATATTTGCTGAGCATTGTGCCCTCTCTCTTGGGTCTCCTCTCCTTCCCCCGCAACAACATTAGCTACCTGGTGCTCTCCATGATCAGCATGGGGCTCTTTTCCATCGCTCCCCTCATTTATGGCAGCATGGAGATGTTCCCTGCTGCACAGCAGCTCTATCGCCATGGCAAGGCCTACCGCTTCCTCTTTGGTTTTTCTGCTGTGTCCGTCATGTACCTGGTCTTGGTGTTGGCAGTTCAAGTGCATGCCTGGCAGTTATACTACAGCAAGAAGCTCCTAGACTCTTGGTTCACCAGCACACAGGAGAAGAAGCGTAAATGAAGCCTGCCTGATGGACTGATCTCTGGGGTGAAGCCTAGCCCTCCCATTGAGAAGGTAGAGGAGCTGTTCTAAAATCTCCTTTGGTAATTTTAGCAGCTGTGATGTTGGCAACTAGTGCGAATTAGGCCCAAGTTCTGGAAAGCTGCTACTATGAAAATTATATTTAACTTATTCCTGGTTGGCTGGAACTGGGTGAAGAACAGCTATAAATCAAACTTCAGCTAGTTTAAGTTGAAGCCCTTCAAGATTTTTCTTTTAAGACTGAATCTCATCCTTACCTCTTCTTAGTCATTCTGTCCATTTCCATCCATTACCTCTTAGTTACTGAGACTGAAGTAGATGGAGAATAAACCAAATTCTACTTCAATCTGTGAGTCATTGAGCAGGAAGCATTTAGAAGGCTGCTTTCCCTGCAGGCTGTCTCTATTGTGAAGCATTTTAATTAAAAAGAACATCAATAAAGTTAAAACTGCCCTGTCCACCCTGTGCCTTGTGTTTGGGATTTAACAGTGTGAGTGGTTCATTGCTTGAGTGCCTTTTCAACAAGAGGAGATGGGCGGAAGCTCCCTGTGAAAGCTGACAGCGGCCCTGGAGAAGTGAACTGGGTGTAAGAACTTAACCCATAGTTGCCACCCTGTAGCTGATAGGCAGGAACTATCATGGGCCTATAACCTCTCCACTTATAAAATGGTCCATTCTCATTTGTCCAGTTTGGCTGATGGAGTCTTCTTTTGGTCGTATATTCATGTTTATCATTCAGTATTAACAGAGTGTTAGTTATTTGTCTGTTACAGTAGTCTGCCTTATCTGTGGGGGGTACTTTCTAAGATCCCCAGTGGGTGCCTGAAGCCACAGATAGTGCCATACTCCATATGCTATGTCTTTTCCCTATACATACATACCTATGATCAAGTTTAATTTGTAAGTTAGACACAGTAAGACATTAGCAACAATAATAAAGTAGAATAATCATAACAATATACTGTACGGTGGTGCGGAACCAAGTGGCCAACGGCCTGCAGAACAACATGCCCAAGTTTTACTGTGACTGCTGCGATACGTACCTCACCCATGACTCCATCTGTGAGAAAGACACTGCAGTAGCAGGAAGCAAACAGAATGTGAAAGACTACCATCAGAAACGGATGGAGGAGCAGGCTCAGAGCCTGATTGACAAAACGGCCACAGCATTTCAGCAAGGAAACACCTCCCACTCCGTTCTCTGCTCCTCCTCCTGCAGGGGCAGTGATTCTGCCTCCCCCAGTCTTCCGGGTCCTCCTTGCCCTGGGATGATGCCAGCACCCCATATGGGGGGCCCTCCCATGATGCCAATGATGGGTTCTCCTACTGGGGTGATGCCAGTGGGACCTGCTCCTGGAATGAGGCCACCTATGGGAAGGGACATGCCCATGATGCCTGGGCCCCCAATGATGAGACCTGCCCATCCCATGAGGGTGCCCACTCGGCCAGGAATGACTCGACCAGACAGATAAGGGGCGAGGGGAGCCTCTTTCTATCAGTTTTATATTACTTGTTCTACTTCACCAGGAGATTGTGGTGCTGTGACTCTGGGTGTTTTCTAGCAGCATGACAAGGCAGACTCACTCCCTTTCCTGTCAAAGAGAGAATAGTGTTGGAGGGGAGTAGTGGGACAAAAAACATTTTCATTTGTATTGTGAAATGTGAAAATAAAATTGTAAACTCTGTTAGCTAAAAATACGCTCCCTTTTTTCTCCCTTCCTATTTGTTAGTTATAAAGGAGATGAACTGCTTCAGTTGTGTTTTTCCAGCGTGTTCTCTCTTCAGCATGCCCTCTGCATGGTATTCTTTTCCCTAGCTATAGAGTGGGTCCCTTTGGGCACCCTGCCTTTATTTAGTAAACTCTTGTGCAAGACTTTGGTAAATATAACACTTGTAAAGCTTTTGTTAGTTGAAATAATAAACAGCACAATCGGTTAAAAAACAATATACTGTAATAAAAATTATGTGAATGGTTTCAGTGTGAGATTTCATTATGCTACTCAGAATGGTGTGCAATTTAAACATTTGAATTATTTCTGGAATTTTCCATTTAATATTTCTGGACTGTGGTTGACTGTAGGTAACTGAAACGACACTACTGTACTGTATTATGGTATCCAGAAGAATTTGAAAGTACCCCTGCATACAGGGATTGTGCAATCTAAGTAAAACATGATACAAAGGTGAAACAACTAATGAACACAATATTTAATAGTGTGGAGCAGATAAGTGAAAACAGAAGTGAGCCCTGGCTGGGTAGGTCAGTTGGTTAGAGTTGTCCCCATAAGCAGAGGTTGTGGGTTTGCTCCCTGGTCAGGGCACGTAAAAGAATCAGCCAATGAAGGCCTAAGTAAAGTAGAAAAACAAATCAATGCTTCTTTCTCTCTCCCTCTCCTCTCCCTCCTTTCCTCTCTCAAATCAATTAAAAAAGTAGAAGTGAAGAACAAATCTGTGAACTAGAGGCCCTTTCACACCTAACAGTGACACATGGCAAATATTGCTTGAAAGATGTGTGTCCCTTTGCTCTTATCCATGTGACTTGATTGTTTCTTGGATGGATGATGCTCAGATCTCTTAAGTGCAGATCTCTGCCCTCTCCAGGGTCACAGCCATTTTGTTCTACAAACATTAGGTATGTACTCAGGCACTATTAGGTGCTAGCAGTACTTTATACCTGCAAAAATCTCTTCCTATAGATGTCCTGATTATAACACCAAACTTCACTCTTTGCCTTCCACCCCATATTCATTCCTCTTCCTGCATCCCTGTGTGCAAGTGAGTACGTCGGGAGCACAGCTCTGGATCATCATCATTAAGTTTCCACTTAATGTGCCATTATTTTTTGAACAATCAAAATTCCTTAATCTCTTCCAGAGATTTCCAAAGTGTGATCTCAGTGCAGCAGTCCTGCGTTACCTCCCAGTAGTCTCATCACATGCTATCTTAGCAGAACCTCTTCTGAATTCCCATGTTGGTTTTCTGTTTTCCCAGTTTACTTAAAAATTTCCCTTTTCTACCCCTTTATTACTTATCCTTCTGGAGCTTCCCGGTCCCTTCAGTTCAAGGAGTGAGAGTTCTTTCTTTGAATTCACATGGCATTTTTATTTTAGCTCGTTGACAGAATTAGTTTATATGTGGTTTACTCACCCATTGTTTAGTACCTAACAGCATGCACTCTGAACTTATTGAATGAAGTAACTTGTTTTAGTGTAGACTAAAGTCTGAATGTATTTCACAGAGGAAAGAACTAGACCAGCGATTTCAACCGGTGTGCCACAAGAACTTTAAAACATGCAATAACTGACTATTTCATTAGGGGCACTGAACTCTCTTCCCTTAGATTATCAACTTCAAAAAATAACAGCCAACACAACAATAGCCATCTGCATAAACATTTAGGTCATATAATAGAATTGTATCTTATTGGTTACATCACATAATAAGATTATGTCTGATTGGTTAATTCTTGGTACCAGAAATCCTTATATTCAAGTATAGGCACCGGATTTTTTAAAGTCATTTTGGAGCAAAAAGGATAAGTAATTGCTAATTATTATTATTATTTTGTAACTCAATAAAGATTATACCTATTTTTTGTCAGACCAGCAAAAAAATACATTTTTTGGTGTGTCACAGAATTTTAGTAATTAGTTTATGTGTGCCATGAGATGAAAAAGGTTGGAAATTGCTGAACTTGACTAAAGCAAAGGGTAGAATTTGAAGAGCAGAGAGGAGCAGATAGAAATGGTAATAGGGTTATGTGCACCAGGTACAGATTGCTAATTTTCAAACTGGGATGCAAATAATACTAGTTTTTTAAAAAAGTAACATTTCTTTGGTTATTAGAATGGCACTTTGCAATTTTGGAATGCTTTCAAAGACCCATTATGAAAACTGTCAATGCCAAAAAGAAGGGCATCATTTGGCTTCTTTTAGTTTCCTGCTTATTAGGTTGTGGGATTCTGCTTTTCTGGGCTTTTCCAATCATTGTTTTCCTGCCTCAGGATTGTGGTGTTTCCTGAAGCATATAGTGGGAAGAGCTCTGCATTTAGATCAGAAGACTGGGGTTCAAGTACCAACGCACCTACTAATCACAGGGCTAAGATGAACCCTATTTCACAGGATTGTTTTGAAGATCAAATAAGATTAAGTAGTGTGACTGTGCTTTGTGAATGATAGAACACTATATAAATGTGAGGGAGGGCTATTGTTCCCTGATATTTACAGAACTAGAGAGTAGGCATTGGAGCTATCACCAGGTGGGGACTGGGCCCTGAGCGGGTCTGCCTTGGGCTGGCCTGTAGTGTGTGGGTTCTTGACATCATGTGGGAAAGATTGCACGAGTCCAGGTGATTTTGAGGGAACATTTATTAAAGCCGGGACAGCGAAAAAAGGAAGGACTTAGGGTGGAAGAAGCAACGGGAGAGAGCCGAGGTGGTCCTCTGCTTTGGCTCCCTAGAAACATTATAGGAAAAAAATGAGCCAAGGCGGGCTGCTGTTAGCTCATTGGGAAGTGAAGGTCATAGTGACAGAAGTGAGCCAAGGTGGAGCTGCTTTTAGCTGACTGAAAAGTCAGAGAAAAGGGGGGCCTTGGAGACAGCTTCAGAGGGTAAGCCTGGGATGAGCTGCTGCCCCCTGCTGCTCCCCTGGTTGCAAGCCTTGTGGGGACCCTTAGAGTCTGGGAGAAAGGAAGTGAAAAGTTGATGTCCGAGAACCGGCTTGCACGCTCCAGAAAGAGCCTGCCCTGGTATCTTTTGTCTTGAGGGTTTTTATCTCCTGGGTAAGAATTTTAGGGGAAGATTTCAGTAGAATATTCATCAGCTTTCCAGGTGCATTTTTAATCTGCTGATGCATCAAAATGAGTGTATAGGGGAGATTGGTATTATCCTTTGGTCAGCTTTACTGCTTTACTTTTATCTTGGGTCTGTCTGGCTCTAAAAGAGTTTTTCTTATTTGGTCCCCTGAATTCATCCATCCTTGGGTTTGGCTGGCACAAACAGTATTAATTGAGTTTCTGTCCTCCATCTCTCCGACCAGGGCCCAGAAGCCCTCTGACACCCTGCAGGTCTCCCCAAGCAGTGTGTTTTGGCAGAAAGAACCTGAAAGATGGGGTGGTGAGCCCAGCTCTTCATTTTAGTGTGTGGATGAGTAACTTAATCTTCCTAGTATTTTCTAGTCTGTAAAATGGTTTAATAAGATTGACCTCAAGGGTAGTACTACTAATAAAATGAGACAATGTGGGCAAAGCACGGGGCCCAGAGCCTGACAGTATGAGTTTAGCAAATGTCGATCTCCTCCCCTTTGCCAAGGTGTGCTGGAATTTGCCTGCTGTGCTTGTTATCTTAAATCCTTTTTAAAATAGGCTCCACAATAAATAAGGAAACCAGCAAGATGAATAAAAAGCAGACCTTCTTTTCTCTCCTCTTTTCTCTCTCTCTTCCTTTGTCATCTTTATTCCTTTTCCTTTCTATGTGTTCCTTTTCTTCCCTTTCTATTTTTTTTTTCTTTCTTTTTCTTTTGTTTGTGTGTGTATATGTGCATGTTCCCATTGATTTATTTTCTGCTTCTCCTATCATATCTTAACCAGGATCAGGGATCAATTAATCAAATATTTTTACTATAAGAGTCATATCAGAAGATATGAGGGGTCAAGAAAAGAGAAGTATAAAAGAAAAGAATCAAGTTTCTCACTTCATGCCCCCAGCATTGAAAAATGTATAATCTGCCCTGGCCGGGTAGCTCAGTCGGTTAGAGTCTGGTTCCAATACACCAAGTTTACAGGTTTGATCCCCGGTCAGACACATACAAGAAGGAACCAATGAATACATAAATAAGTGGAACAACAAATCTCTCTCTCTCTCTCTATCTCTCCCCCCCTCTTTAAAATCAATAAATTAAAAAATTAAAAAGAAAAATGCATGATCTATGCAGATCTAAACCACTCTGGGTTAGGTAACAATTTAGGGAGAAGACCCTCTAACCTAATCCTTAGTATGGCCCAACCACTCCCTTCTCCCTTCACATCTTACTAATTGGTTTACAGTGATGGGCTCCAAGGCCAAAACACAGACCTGTGTCAGCCAGACTGTTTGGGGTTCCCAGAAGCAGCAGGACAGGAGGCAGTGGGAGAAGAGACCATAGAGGATTGAGCTGTAAGAGGCTGGCAGAAGTGGAACTCCATAAGCTACCTTGACTTTGATCGAATAACATTCCTTTCTGTTTATTTCTCTCTTTTTTTAAAAAAGATTTTATTTATTTTTAGACAGAGGGGAAGGGAGGGAGAAAGACAGGGAGAGAAACATCAATGTGTGGTTGCCTCTTAAGAGCCTCCACTGGGAACCTGGCCCACAACCCAGGCAGGTGCCCTGACTGGGAATCAAACCGGTGACCTTTTGGTTTGCAGGCCACACTCAGTCCACCGGGCCACACTAGCCAGGGCTGCTTATTTCTCTTTATGAAATGAAAACAATAATCCCCTCCTGTCCTAAATGTAGTTAGGAGGATCAAATATGAAAGTGCTTTGTGAAATGTGAAACAGATGAACTGCTATCATAATTTGCATTTACTCAATTACAGAGCAGCTATTTCGGAACATCCACCCCTAGGCATTGGAGAAACATAAAGAACAAAGGTCTTGGTTTCTAAGGAACCCAAGAGCTAGAGGGTATTTTTAGGATAATGGGTAGGATGGGATATTTAGACAGTGGATCTGAAGACTTAGAAACTAGAATTGGCCAAAAGAAGGCTATGGTCAGTCTTCTAAGATGTGCAGAGTGACAGTAACAATTTCAAGATGCCTGAACCTAGTAGGTATGCCTCAAACTTCCTTTACACTATGTGTGTTACCAAGGTGAGGGCTGAAGCAGCTCAAATGCTCCATGAGCAGGAGGAAGCTGTGGGATGATGGGGAGGGTCCCAACAAAGATTGGAGCCCTGTCAGCATCATCGGAAACCACAGGAAACCAGGTCAGTGTGTGGGGCCCGCTCCCTTAGCTCCAGGGCTCTGCTATGAGCTCTGTGGCTTCCTGAGCAGACTGTGCTGATTAATGGATCATTGAAAGAAGCCGGAGGCCCGCTGGGCATGGAGCCCTTTGTCCAGAAAAGTGGAACTAGCCAGTGGGAAGAGAAAGCTAAACTGTAGTCCTGAGAGTCAGCCAGGTGGGGAACCAGGATGAATATGAAGCCACGTAAGGCTTACGTACATCCTATAGTGTTTTCTTGTTGTTCTGCCCAATTCCAAATGGTGTGTCATTCGCCTCTGTCTCTGGCATCCAATGCAGAGTAGTGCTTAATCGCTCTGTTAATTCTCTAAGTGAAGGGATCAAGCATGGGTCCTGAGGAGATCCAAGTCCAAGAGCCAGTAAAGAGCAGGGCAGATCTAGAGAGTTTTGCAGGAGTAGGAGGGGTTAAGAAATGGGTGCAGCCGACCATTTCCCTAACCCTGTGCTGGCCTCTTTCCTGCTATTTCTCTGCCAGAGCAGGAGCCCCTTGCCCTCCAGCTGGAGCTGGAGACAGTAGGGTTTTCTGGGGGGCAAGCATCCCTCACTCCCTGTGCTTGGAGGAGAAGGAATGTGGCCTGGCCAGCTCGTTAGGATCGAGGAGGAGCTTTAGGGCTGGGCGGGGCAGGAGCAGGCTGAGGCGAGGGCTCCTGCTGGCATTGTGCTCCCTGTTGCTGTACTACGAAGTCCTGCCGCCCACCTTTCAGGCTGTGCAGCCATGTTCTGGACACCCTGACCCAACTGAAGCCCATGGGGCGCCCCAGACTGGCAGCCCTGCTCCTGCCTCTCCACCTGCTGCTCACTGGCCTCTCCGCCTCTGCTGGGATTGGCTGCCCCTGTCTGCCCCACTGGAGCGCCCGCTGTCTGCTGGTCACCCACATGGTAAGGTGCCGTTGCCACGTGGGGGCACCTGCCTGCCACAGGCTGGCAAAGCTCCCTACTCCCCTATCTGTCCTTTCCTACCTCCCCAAGGCCTGCCGTTGCCACGTGGGGGCACCTGCCTGCCACAGGCTGGCAAAGCTCCCTACTCCCCTATCTGTCCTTTCCTACCTCCCCAAGGCCCTGTGCTCTTGGTGGCAGCTTCCGTGTGCCCTCTACACAGTCTCAAAGGGTTAGCCAAGGTCCCAGTGGGCTGAGGGCCTGGGGAGGGTGCAGCTGGGAGGAAAAGAGTCACAGAGCGTGGGCTGTTTGTTTCTGGGCCTCCGAATGAGGTGATTTGAGGGAAAGACCCCCGGGAGAATGCTCCTAATGGGAGTCCCTATTAATTGTACTTCTCTCCTTCCCCCACCCCTCCTCGCCCCCCACCCTGGGTTCTGTGCCTTCAGGATGACAGTTTCACTGGTAAGTCTCATTCCCTGCCCTGCTCCTCTTCCCCATACCCTTTTTGTTCCAGATTCCCAGTGAGCCTTTCATTCTAATTTTTGGTTCCCAGCCTGGAAATTAGCATAGTACCAAAGAAAAAGCACAGGGTTTAGAATAAGGACAAACCTGGATTTGCATTACCATTCTGCCACGCACTCTAATGTGGCTGCAGGCAGTGCACTTAATTCCTCTGACCCTGTTTCTCAGGGGCCTATCAGCACAGTGGAAACAATTGTACAATAAAGACTATTGGCCCTGAGCTGTGGGGGGACAAAATGAAAGGTATGTGTGAATCTCTAGGCAACTCCCCATCCCCTGCCCTTAGCTGTCAATAATAAAATGACCTTCAGCCCTGGCCAGTGTGGCTCAGTTGGTTGAAGTGTCATCCTGTAAATCTAAAGATCGTGGGTTCGAGTCCCAATTGGGGCACATACCTGGGTAGAGGGTTTGGTCCCCAGTCAGGGAGCATGCGAGAGGCAACTGATCAATATTTCTCTCTCACAGTGATGTTTCTCTCTCTTTCCCTCCCTGCCCCTCTCTTTAAAATCAATCAGCATTTCCTTGAGTGGGGATAAAAAAATAAAATAAATAAAATGACCTTCATATTTTCCACACATTATCTTACTTGAACTTGACAACAGCCCCACTTTATGAATGATAAAGGTGAGGCTTAGAGGGGTCTGTAACTTGCCCAAGGTCACACAGCCAGGATGTAAGTGGCAGAGCTCAGCCTCAAGTCCAACTTGTCAGAGGCAGGAGCGACCTCCTCGGACCCTACCACTTCATTTTTTTTCATCTTTTGCAGAAAGATCTGCCCATATTCCTTGTCATACCCAGTTGGCTGCCCCCATCTCCCCAAAGCCTTGGGGTGCTTGGCTCTGGAAGTGCCCCTGCTGTTTGTGCCTGCACCTGGTGTCAGCTCCTTCTGGTAAGAGAAACAGCCCTTGGACCACTCTCAGGGGGGCTGTGAATTAGAGGCCTGAGGGGCGGGGCGGGAGGGAAGCGACTGAGGCAGATGGGGCTTATACGAGAACAAACGTTTGTCTGTCCTGTTTTCAACCTCAACAAAGACTTAGGTCATCCTAAATACACAGCATGACTGATGTTAGCGAGTTCTTTCGTATCATTTGTGAAGGTGTTTCTCCTTTCAG
The DNA here is from genome assembly GCA_007922815.1 of Macrotus californicus. Lineage (NCBI taxonomy): Eukaryota > Metazoa > Chordata > Mammalia > Chiroptera > Phyllostomidae > Macrotus > Macrotus californicus. The sequence continues at coordinate 17,254 of VMDR010004595.1, forward strand.
CTGGTAGCAATTGTTGGAATTAAAGTGTTTGGTTCTATAAATGTACTTTTATGCAAAGTAAGGTAAGGTCATTCTTATTCAACTATATTTTTGTAAAGCAAAGTCATTCTTATTCAACTATATTTTCACTGCCTAGCTGAGTGCCTGGTACATATTAAATGTCCATGCACTGCTTAAGAACGGGCAGTTTGTAATTTTTTGTGGTTATAAATAATGCTACAGTGAACATCTTTAAGGTGTTCTCTACTTTTTTACTTAAGAAGTCAATCCTTTTTTGATTGTGTCATAACTTGCAGAACTGAAGGGGCTTGACGTCATTACCCTCCTTGATCTAAAATGACTTGCTGTCTGACACTGGGCCACCACCTCCTGGTAGGGGAGGGGCAGCGAAGGGTTGGACACTGAATGTGTCCTTTCCTCTGCAGGGCTTTGGCGGGGCTGGTTCCACCATCTGGTGCAGAAATCCAAAAAGCCTTACACGTTCCAGTTCTGTAGGAGACACAAGACGCCAGCCTCTGCTCAGGTACTCCCCCTGCCAGGCCCAGCCCTGCCTTTGCCCCGCAGCCCTTTCCTTTCTCCAGCCCTGTGAGAGGTGGAAAGTGTGGAGGTGAAGTAGACTATTCCCCATTACACCGTTAGGGAAACTGTGGCCTAAATGTTGAGCACCTTGTCTATGGTCCTCCGGTTCTAGAGGGAGAAATAGAAGCTAGAGATCCTGATGCCTGGCTTAAGGCCAACCTTGCTCTCTGCCTGCAGAGGACACTGCTGAGTCGCTGTTGCCTGTCTGAGAAGGGCTATCACATCTCTGTCACCTCTCAAGACATCTCCCACAAGAGTCTGCGCTTCAAAAGGACCCAACCTTCAGCCCCAGAGGCAGTGGAAGTTCTCCTGAGACAGGACTCACAAAAGCATAAAGGTAGACATGGGTGTGCCTGGAGATGGGCACGGTCACTTAGGGGTGCCTTTGCTAAGGCCAAGAGACAAGGCCACCAAATCCCCCTTCTCCCCAGGGCCTGAGTTCTACTTTGACTTGCTGCCTGAGGCACGGGCTATTCGAGTGAGCATCCCCCCAGGCCCTGAGGTCAATGTACGTCTTTGTCACCAGTGGGCACTAGAGTGCGAAGAGCTGAGCAGTCCCTTCGATACCCAGGTATGGAATGCCGTTGCCCTGTGAAAAGCTGGTTACACAGCGCTAGAACAAAAACAGCCTACCCATTGTTCATACAGGGAAACTGAGGTCCAGGGGGGAAGATAATTCTCCTAGACCCTCAAGTCTGAAGTGCCTAGCATTAAGACTAGGCAGAAAATACAGGAGGCCTTGTCACCTAGGAGGAGAGGGAAGGAAAGGGCCTGCAGAGACTTGAAGTAACCATGAGTAGCTAGAAGAGAAGTAAATACGGCATTTATCCCCAATGAGAGGCCACTCAGTGAGATTCAGGTGGCATTAAGAAACATTTTCAGTTTCTTCAAGAAGTTGCTCTCCCTGAGAAAATAACAAAGTGATCACGTCTGTTCTGGCATCCTTCCACTTCCCTCTCTTTGTTGCCTCTTACAGAGAATGAGATGTCCCCCATTCTTCCATCCCAGGTCCTGACACCCCACCTCAAACTCCAGTTGTCCCCAAGGCCCTTGTGTACAGTTGGTACAATGTACAGGGCCTGATGCTGCACCCCTGAAACCCTCATCTCTCTCTATTTATAAAATGGTGATGACACCTCCCCAGGTCACTGTGATGCTGCATTTTATTGAGTGACTGCTTTAGCATCCACCGCCCTACCTGGCATACAGTGGTGGTTGTTAAATGTGCATTCCTTTCCCTGTCTCCTCCCTCCCCAACTCCAAATGCAGGGTGGGGCAGAAGTAGGGTTCCCGTTCTGAGTACACAGAACACAAAGTTTATTCCTGTATTATTATTTATTAATTATTGTATTATTTTTCATATGAACAACTGGAATGTAAACCTACTTTTGCCCCACCTTGTGCTGAGACACCTAGAGAAGATGGTCAGAGTACAAAACAGACCCCTCAGGAGGAAATTTTTCAGTGAAAAAATTAAGTTTTGTGCAAGAGGAAAAATAAGGTGTTGGCCAAGGTCCCAGCTTCCTCCTGCCCTCGGGAGGGTGCCTGTGCTCTTTCTCAGGCATCTCTTCTCTCCCTTCACTGCCTCGCCAACAGCAAACTGTGTCCTGGGGCCGCACTGTAGACCTGCCTTATGAATTCCTTCAGCCCTGTCTATGCATAGAGGTGAGTAGAGGAAGCATGTGGGTTGTCCATGCCCCAAATCATGTGGTTGGTCAAACATAGCTCCAGTAAGTCAGGTTTTAGAAGGACTGGGTGTTTACCACGTGCTTGGGAATACGGGTGCCAGTTTGGCTGTGAGCCACACACTGGATCAGAGATGGAAGTGTCCTGCTGAACATGAGATATTCTTGGGGATGATTTCAACCTCAGCCCCTAAACCCAGCTTTCCTTGGTCCAGACCTGGCCTCAGCCCACAGAGGCGGAATAGACAGCTGCCTTCACTGTGTGTCCTGATTAGTCACAGTCGGGGCACGTGGCCATTGCAAGGTTCCACATGACCCCAAAAGTCTTGTCCCCACTAGCCCTTCATGGTAGTCCTCCTCTCCATAATTCTGAAGTGCCTAACATTGAGACTTCTTTGAAGTAGACAGAAAAGGTGGGGGGCCTTGTCACCCAGGAGGAAACTAAAGGGAGGGTGCAGGCAGAGACTTGGAGCACTGAGCATGTGCCAGGGTGGACAAGCACTGGACTTTTGGGCAGCCCAGAGGGAGGGCCCACACCAGGCACTAGGCACCTGGGGAACCACTGAGAGTGGAGGTGTGAACTGAGATGTGGACCTCATGACCTGCCTCTTTCTAGGGCTGCGTTCTCTCCGGGGACGAGAGAACTCAGCCCCTCACTAACTGAGCTTACTCCCATACTCTGGAGTTCCTCCTGCAGTGTCAAGCATCACTTACCCATGCCTACACCCTGCGCTGCTCCCCCTCCTCAGTGCCCTGCCAGCTCAGGCAGCTTGCACTAGGGCACGATCAAGCCAAGAATGAGTTTCAAGTCTGAGTGATATAGGAAAAGCCCTTCCTCTGACCTTCCCTGCTTGCTCCCCTGTTCCCCCAGGCATCCTACCTCCAAGAGGACACCGTGAGACGCAGAAAATGTCCCTTTCAGAGCTGGCCTGAAGCTTGTGAGTGCTGTTCATATGCACTCCCGGGCACACACAGCCTCTCTCTGTCTCTACCATACACATACACACCTGCACACACTTCACATCTGTGTTGCAGGAAGCCTCTAGAAGGCGTGGTGGCATTTTCGCTAGAGTCAGTGGGAGGAAAGGGCTACCGTGTCTACTGATCAGCCTGCCAATACATCAAGTGTTGAACACGATACTAGGCGCTGGGGGAGATTCAGAAATATGAGACACAGGAAGGAGTGTCCTGAGGATGTGCCAGAGGAGCTGGGCTCACTCACATCCCAGCTCTGCCATTTATTCTTCTCTAAGCCTCAGTTTCCCCATCTGTAAAATAATGGTACTTACCCTGCCTTGCTTCCCAACTGTTTATGAGGCTTGCCTTCAATATGATATGTGAAAAAGTTGGTGACGTCCATAAAGTGTTGCCCATACATTGTGGTCGCCAAACAACAGATGGATAGCATAAAGCAGCCTACAGTTCAGAGCTAGGTTACACATGCAGACTAGCCTGTGGGACATGAACTTAGGAATGGGAGAAGCCAGTGAAGGCTGTCATCAGTAAGACAAGGTCTCTCGGAGGCGGTGACTCCTGAGCTGTGCTCAGAAAATGAGTACGATTTAGAAAGGAAGGCATTTCTGGTTCTGAGAAGAACCTTGACAAAGATATAAAGATCCCAGGGTTGGGGAGCAGCAAAGAGCTAGCTGGAATGGAGGTGCAGGAAGGAGAGGAGACACATAAACAGAAAAGGGAATAAAAGGGGGCTGGAAAAGGCATGCTTCTTTTGGGGGTTCCTAGACCGACCAGGAACTGTGCTGGGCACCTTCACACATGTTGTCTCCTGATGCCCTGGGGGTGGGGGTGGCAAAATGAGGCCAAAGCAGGGCCCAGTCTTCCCCAGGCCTCACTATCTGCCTCTGCTGTCTGCCCAGATGGCTCGGACTTTTGGAAGTCAGTGAAATTTACTGACTACAGCCAGCACAGTCAGATGGTCATGGCCCCGACACTCCGCTGCCCACTGAAGCTGGAGGCCTCCCTCTGTCAGAGGCAGGGCTGGTGCACCCTCTGTGAAGACCTCCCCAATGCCACAGCTCGTGAATCAGAGGGGGTGAGACAGGCCTCCCCAGGACATGGGTGGGCAGAGCTGGGGCCCAGGGCCCTGCTCCCTGACTAATGCCCTTGTCCCACCACAGAGGTACATTTTGGAGAAGGTGGACTTGCACCCACAGCTCTGCTTCAAGGTACAAGCATGAGTGAGAGGGGTAGGTGTGGGTATGGATGGTGCCTGGGACTCGCTGACCTGCCATTCTTGGATTATTTCTCAGTTCTCTTTTGGAAACAGCAGCCACGTTGAATGTCCTCGCCAGACTGGTGAGCCAATAAGGGGACCCTGGCTGGGAACCCCTCCCAGCATTTCACCTCACCCAGCCATGACCAAGCCAAACTGTAGCCCCGTCCTGACTTCTCTGTTAGCTGCAGCCCAACTCCCGTCACCTCCTGCAAACAGGGTCTCTCACATGATATCCTTTGCCCCACTCCCTGGCAGCCCCATCCTGGAATGTGAGCATGGACACCCAGGCTCAGCAGCTGATCCTTCACTTCTCCACAAGGATGCATGCCACCTTCAGTGCTGCCTGGAGCCACCCGGACTTGGGACAAGACAGCCTGGTACCCCCTGTATACAGCATCAGCCAGGTATGATCTATCTGGTACTTGGCCCCCACTAGGTCTCATTGCTCAGAGCACATCAGGTGGAAGTAAGCAAATTCCAGACTTACATCATCTGGTTATTTATTTACTTGATCAGGCTTTGTTCAACTGGCTCCTCTGCCAGTCAGTGGGGTCTTCCATGGGGCAGTTTCTAATTCTTTCAGTTTCTGAACTTACAGGAATAAACAGAGACAAAAGACTGGCCCTCTCACATCCAGCTGCTCTGTGGCCCACTCAAACTGTCACCACACTTTATACGGACGCTATCTCAAATTCAGTGGCCCTCTACCACCGCGCTCCTGCCTGCCCCCGCCAGGCACCTGGCAGAAGTCCTCCGGCTATCCTGGGAGACAGAGCTCCTGGAAGCTGAAGGGCTCTTTGCCAAAGACTGTAAACTACAAACGGATTTAACTCTATTATGTGAACTAAGAACAATTTGACTAGTAGACTTTCTCCTGCGTGTCCGATATAAAAACCACAATCAAATATATCTTCAAAACCACAGCCCCAAGCTGACTAAGCATGAGTAGCTCTTCCAAGTTCTTTCTTAAATACTCACCTGCAGCTTGCTTATTTGTTTGGTATCCTCTGAGGGCTCCCAAGCAGACAAGTGGTAGCAAATGCTCACGATTTAAGACCAAGCCATGCTTAAGATTTAAGACAAAGTCATGTAGGACACCTAAAATTGAGAGCTATAGCCATGGACTCATTTGTGTCTGTGAGCTGGGAGAAGACGACTTTCACCGAGTTCAGCCATGATTTGAGAGCCTCTGCCACAGTACTTGCTCACGGCTGACTGGACAGTGGGATCTGGGACAGGGGAGGGGAGGAAGTAGGGGGTGGAGGGTGTTCCTAAAGGATGGAGATTCTGTTCAACTCCCTGCCCAGCATGCAGAACACAGGGCAGAGCCATATGCTGCCTGTAGACAGATAGTGATCAATTCTGTCCAATTCAGCATGCATTCATTGAGTGCCTACTCTATGCCTATTTTGTCTTAGGCCCTGGGAGATACAAGAAGAGTATGTAACAGAGTCTCTGCACCTAGGAGTGCCCAGTGTAATAATAGCTACTAAATGAATGCACACTGCACTGGGTATTATAAAAAGTGGTCACATGCATATTTCCATGTGATGATCAGTAATCCAGTAAACCAAGAATTATTACTCTTCACAAACACATGAAGAAACTGAGGCTCAGGGATCAATGTACCAAAGATCATACAGCTAGGAACCACAAAGGCAATAGTTAAGTCTACTTTTATTAGCTGTGGTCTCCTGACTCCACAACTTACATTCTTTCCAATGGATAAGGTACCCCTTCAGGTATGCAGAACAGGAGCGGGGCATCGTATTATTAACCTCCCTGTTTTGTGAGCTGCTAGAGGACAGAGACAAGATCTGTGCCCGCCTTCTTTCCTCAGGGTTTGGCACAGAGTCAGTACCCAGGGTATGTCTGTTGACGAGTACCTGATTGCCTGATTAATCATCTGGGACTGATCAGTGGGATCTAGGAATGAAGCCAGGAAGGCTTCTTGTCAGGGGTAGCGTTTGGCCTTAAGCCTGGGGAGGATTTGGGCTGGGAGATGTGGGAAATAGAAAGGAAGAAGAGCATGGGCAAAGGCTCAGAGGCTGAACAGAGCCAGGTCTGCTTCCATGTGAACAGTCATTTCGTTCTTTGTTCCGACAGACTCAGGGTTCAGGCCCGGTGACCCTAGATCTCATCATTCCCTTCCTGAGGCCAGGGGGCTGTATTCTGGTAAGAAATCCTACCCTCCCTCTACACATACTCCCCCAGCATCTACTCAATAAGTGGCAGATGGGGAAAATCTAGTCTTCCAAAATGTTTGGTTTGGACAGCATGGTGTTTGGAATTGGAATTTGTTGCTACCATTTAAATATTGGGGGATGTCATACTTTAAAAAGCTGATTTTTGACTTCTCTTAAGAAATCAGAAAACCTGGTGCTCTGTGTCTACATTCAGCCTGGTGACAACAGGCTGGCGCTCCGTCAGTGATATCTGATTACTTCAGCCAGGGCCTGTGCCCTCCAGGTTCTTATGGACACTCTGGCCAACTTTGAGTTTACTCTGAGTTTGCCACTCTTGACCTGTTCTGTGTGGGATGAATTCCCTACCCAGGGGCCCTCCCCTTCACCATCCCCATGCCTCATTTAACTTCCCCTGGAGGAGGCATTATACCCTGGCTCATGGGGTGGCGGGGTTCTGTGCCCTCAGGTGTGGCGGTCAGATGTCCAGTTTGCCTGGAAGCACCTCTTGTGTCCGGATGGTGAGTTCTCTGGGGGGAGGATTACAAGGGAGGTTGGGCGCTGAGGAGCCCAGCCTGGCCTCACTCTGTTTGACTCAGTCTCTCACAGACACCTGGGACTCTTGATCCTGGCACTGCTGGCCCTCACCACCCTTTTGGGAGTTGTTCTGGTCCTTACCCTCCGACGCCCACTATCAGGTGAGTTCGCTTGCGGGTAATCTGGGGATTTAGACCTGTCCAGCTCCTAGGCTAGCTGCCCCCACCCACCCCCCGCCAAGGCTCCCTTCCCCAAGAGAAGCTGCTATACCCAGCTCACAGCTACCCAAGGCCATGTGCCTCAGGCACCCTAGTGGGCAGGAATGGTTTTGGTGGGGCAAAGGTCCCTCTATGCAGGTGGTTCAGTGTACCAAGTTTCTGAGCAAGAGGCAAGTGGAACGGAAATCCAGCCTGCACTGCACCTGCCAAGCCTGGTGCCCTGGCCCTCACCTCTTCCAGGGTGCCTTTATCTAAACAGCCCCAAAGCACCCTATAGATTAGAGCTGCCTTGGATACCCACCCCCAGCGCAGATAAGGAGCTGGGGTGGGGTGGGGGGTGCACTCTATGGTGTAGCCATGAGGCTGAGGAAGATAGACTGGCTCTCCCTTAACCCTCACCCTGTTCATGTTGCTCCCACCCTAGGCCCCAGCCAAGCGCAGCCTGTGCTGCTCCTGCATGCAGCGGACTCAGAGGCGCAGCGACGCCTAGTGGGAGCGCTGGCTGAACTGCTGCGGGCCACGCTGGGCGGTGGGCGCGATGTGATCGTGGACCTGTGGGAGGGGACGCGCATGGCGCGCGTGGGCCCGCTGCCCTGGCTATGGGCTGCGCGGGCGCAGGTGACGCGGGAGCGGGGCACTGTGCTGCTGCTATGGAGCAGCGCCTATTCCAGCCCCACCTGCGGCCCGGACCCCCGCACCGCGCCCCTGTGTGGTCTGCTCCGTGCCGCCCCGCGCCCGCTTCTGCTGCTCGCTTACTTCAGTAGCCTCTGCACCAAAGGCGACATTCCCCCGCCGCTGCGCGCCCTGCCGCGCTACCGCCTGCTGCGCGACCTGCCTCTCCTGCTGCGGGCGCTGGGCGCCGCTGGGCCTTCCACCCAAGCCACCGGCTGGGGCCGCCTGGGTGCTCGGCAGTGCCTGCGGAGTCGCCTGGAACTGTGCCGTCAGCTGGAACGCGAGGCAGCCACACTTGCCCACCAAACCTGAGCAGAGCTCCAGGCAATCCAGATGTCTTGGCCACAGGCGTAGGGGGCACTGGCTGGCATCCCAGAAGGAGGCTTCTACCCTGGAATTCTCAGCGTGCCTCCTGGGGGCTGCTGCCCGAAAGCCTTATTCCCTGCCTTCCAGCCCCGGAGCAGACCACCCGTCTCACTCCTAGCCCTTGTGCGCGCGTGCCAGGCTTCCTCATGCTTCCCGGGCCTCTCAGAACCCCCGGGAGAGAATCTTTCTTTACTGAGGGCTCCTCTGACTCCAGGGGAGGGAGAGTTTCCCACTTCCTGTCTCCAAAATTTCCGAGAGTAGTTTACACATGCTCCTGTGCAGGCTAGAGAGATTTGGGCAAGAGTAGGGGAGGCAGGAGATTTGGCAGTTCTGAACGCGGTCGGTCCACGGAGGGGCGGTAAACCCCTCTTGGGGGCCAGAGATCCTTCTTTCCCAGACACAGGCCTTGCCCAGATGGGGAGGGAGGGAGAACTGGACCCAGGGAAAGGGGCATTGGCCCTGGGTGACCGGGACAAAGGTGAGACAGTGGACACCAAGATGAATAAAGGCAAACATGATGGATAAACTAAGAAACACGTGCTTCTCTAGTGTGCCCAGGATGCCCAGCTGGGGAAAGGTCAGCACAGCCCTGGCTGTGAGTTGTTGTCTGTCGGTTTGTGGCCCAAACCCTCCATGTCCTTACCTGTGCCCCTACCCATCACACCGTGCCACTGGAAAGGCAAAGGAGGACTTGGAAATCTTGATCCTCACTGGGATTCTTTCATGAGAAGAGAGGGGAAAAAACAGTAAAATAAGTAGTGTGTGTCTGTCAGCACGCAGCCAGCCCATAGCAAAAGCACAAATGGGACTCCTGTCTGCCTGGCTCTGGATCCTGGGTTCCTCCCCCCACCCCTACCACACTGGAGCATGGGCCAGGAAGTGGTGAAAAGCCCACTTTCTTGTCCCTGCCATTAGAACTCCTGACCCACAAAGGGTCGTTGAGGCCCAGGGAGGCTGTATGAAGGGACCCTGGGTGCCCAGTAAGAGAGGACCCAATGGGCACCAAGATCTCAGAGTCATGTGGGAAGCAAAAACGCCCCAAGATTGCCCAAGTCTGGGGGTGCACTCATAGCCCTTCTCCTTAGGGACTCTCAGGGTGAGTCAGAGCTTCCTTAGCCAAGAGGCCAGGCTGCTGCCGGCCCATCTCCTGCGGCCCTTCTCAGGCAGCTGTCGGCGGGGAGGAGGAAAAGAAGGAGGCGAGGCTGCTGGCTCCCAGTCCTGGTGTTGGTGGGAGGGACAGGGCGGGGCGGGAGCAGCCAGTTGCCTGCCAGGAGTCAAAAACGAAAGCACTTCGGGCTGGGACTGAGACTGGAGTCAGGACTCCCAGGAGAGGGAGTGTGTCAGCTAGCCCGCTCTGGGACCCTGGAGGCTGGGGAGAGATTCTGGCGCCTCCTGCCCAAACGCTCCGGACTGAGTGGGAGCAGAGGTGAGGTGTCTGCCCCCCCTTTGGGGGGGGCAGGACAGGGCCTGGGGCCTGGGTGCCACCTGGCACCTGGAAGATGCCTGTGCCCTGGTTCCTGCTGTCCTTGGCACTGAGCCCAAGCCCTATGGTCCTCTCTCTGGAGAAGCTTGTGGGGCTTCAGGACGCTGCTCGTTGCTCTCCGGTGAGTCTGGGACCCCAGGAGGGTTGTGGAGGGCTCACAGTTCAGACTGAGGCCCATCAGGATACTAGCCAGGCTCCTGTCACCGCAGCCACCACCAGAACTGCCCTGGCTGGTCTGGCTGGTACTGATGGGGTAAGAGGAGAATGGGGAGGGGGCAAGAGCTGGGTCTGTCTTCTTCTGGAAGGGGCTTAGAATAGAAAGCCCCAGAAAGAGGTAGGCGGGGGTCTCAAGCAGGGAAAGATGGTTAGATGTAGGACCATAAACTCTGACTCTCCTTTACCTCCTTCCCAGGGCCTCTCCTGCCACCTCTGGGGTGAGTAGTCCTACTTTTAGAGAGAAAAGAACATCCTAGGTTGGTGGGAGAGGGGCCTCTAGATGTTCCTGGTGTTAATAAATATTAATACCCAGTCCCATGTCCCATGCCCTCATGACCCACATTCAGCCCTGGAAGATCCCAAGCTCCTTGGCTGTCTGGGGGTATGAGGTACAACCAAACCCTGGGTTCAGAACGGCTTCAGCTCCCACCCTGCCCTTCACTCACAGATGGTGACATGCTCTGCCTGCCTGGGAGCATAGTGTCTGCCCCAGGACCTGTGCTGGTGCCCACACGCCTACAGACAGAGCTGGTGCTCAGGTGCCATCAGGAGACTGACTGTGACCTCTGTGTTCGTGTGGCCGTCCACTTGGCTGTGCATGGTGAGCATGTCATCCGTGTGCACATGTGAATATATCTGGTGTGGGCTTGAGGGTCAGGAAGTCTGTCAGATGGCACTGGATGTCCTCTTGGAGGACAGTCTCTAGAGGACACTGGCCAAAGGACCCCCAGGCCAGTCTGGTCTCCCCACCTGGTCCCCAGTCCCCACACCTGGCCCGTGCTTCCCCTCATGAGCTTTCTGGAAGGAAGCCAAACCCAAAGGAGCAGGATGCCTGACCTGGGCCTTATTCTCCAGTCCTTCCAGGACACTGGGAAGAGCCTGAAGATGAGGAACAATTTGGAAGAGCATCTGATCCAGAGCTCGAGGAGCCTAAGAATGGTGAAGAGAACCCTGCTGGCCCAACTGCCCACTGCCAGGGCCTTGCCTGGGGCCCCTGGGCCTGACCAGCACCTTCTCCTGTTGTTCACAGGCTCTCTCCAGGCCCAGGTAGTACTCTCCTTCCAGGCCTACCCTACTGCCCGCTGTGTCCTGCTGGAGGTGCAAGTGCCCGCTGCCCTCGTGCAGCCTGGTCAGTCTGTGGTATGCGAAATAATAATAATAATAATAATAATAATAATAATAACCACCTTCTGAATGTGAGGTCTCTGAAGTGCTCCCACATACATTATCTCTTGAGTCCCGACTCTGGTCAGGGCTGTGTCCTTATGCCCCAGTCTCCCGTCTGTAAGGTGGGGATAAGAATAGTCCTGTTTCATATGGATGTTGAGAGAATTCAATGAGGTGACAATGCCAGGCAGAGAAAGTGAGAGTCAGGGAGGGACAGTCTGTGGGCTGGATCCGCTCCTCTGGTCTTCCTGCCTTACTGTATCTGCCCCATGTACACGCCGTGTGCAGGCTGCTGGGGCTGCCCCAGGAAGTGTCTCTCCATTTGGGCAAAATAACTCAAACCCTTTGACTTCCTCTCCTACCCCCAGCCAACCTCCTTTGATCTGGAAGGTTGTTGAGTGGGAGAACATTTCCTGGCCCACCTCAGGGAGCAGTCGTGAGGACCACTGAGGCACTGGATGTGAGATCCACCTCTGTGGGGAAGGGCATCTGAGCACCTTAGCTTTGGCCATGTGATCCAGAACGCCTGCGGTTGGTGCAGGGACTCAAGTCCTAGGGCCCTATTCCTGCCCTGCTCTGATACCCATATTGAGGGTGTGTGCTTTAGAATTGGGAGCCCTTGAAGGAAACTTCAGTGGCAGAAGTTCAGTCCACACAGTATGAGTATAATCATTGCTTGGGGAAAGGGGGAAGGGGTGGTCCATGCAGAAGAGCCCATGCCCTCGGAATGGATTCTGAGCCCGACACCACATAGCCTTCTGCCACCCATCTCCTCACAGGGCTCTGTAGTATTTGACTGCTTTGAGGCTGCTCTAGGGACTGAGGTGCGAATCTGGTCCTACACTCAGCCCAGGTACCAGAAGGAACTCAATTTCACACAACAGCTGCCTGGTAAGTGGCTCCGGAGCCTCTTAGGGGCTCCAAGTCCTTGCTTCCTTAGTCTCTCTCCCCTTTGGTCACCCCCCTTCTGCTTTTACCCACTTCCTACTCCTGTCCACTCTCAGGCAGCTCCCACCCTCCCCAGAGTCAGTTCCTCATGCCCCTTCTCCCCAAACGACATGGCCTTCCCGCCCCTGTGGAAGGTGCTCTGGGCACCAGGTAGATGTGGGTGGTACGTAGGAGACAGCAAGCCCTTTCCAGAGCTCCTCATGAGTTGGGTTGTCCCCCCTTCTTTCCTTGGTCCCCAGCCCCATTGGAGGCTTTTCTGTGATCTCTCCCCAGACTGCAGGGGGCTCGAAGTCCGGGACAGCATCCAGAGCTGCTGGGGTAGGGGCTAAGGCCAGCAGGGCTGGGTGGAGGGAGGGCCAGGGTCTGGAGTGTGAGAAACCCTCGAAGTTGGCTTCAGGCCTGGGCTGCCACATTCCAGAAACTTGCAGAGCTCATTCACACGTTCATTCATTCCTTCATTGATCACACATGAACCCTAATAGCTCCTACTTTGTGCCAGGCACTGGGAACATAAAGGTGGGTCTCTCATTCCGTGTAACAAATATTCGTTAATACAAGGAACATCTAGAGGCCCAAAGTGTTGTTAAGGTTATGATGCACTCTCCGCATGTATCACATAAAAATAATACTAAGCCATAAAATAAGGGCTAAGAAAGTCAGGGTTCTAATTTTTTCCATGCACTATTTAGATTTTTTTGTTTTCTATTTTCTTTTTTATTGTAGTGCAATATACATATGGAAAAGTATGTAAAGTGCTCAAATTTTAATGTCTAGTTCCATTCATTTTTATATTTGTATATACTTGCATAATTACCACCAAGATCAAAATGTACACACTGTGATTTTTTTTAACCCAAATTATTTCAACTTCATTTTCTTTTTGGTTCCTTCAGTCTTAGACTTGGCCTGCCTGTTTCTGGTAATCCGTTAAAGACCCCAGAGGGGTGTGAATCCAATTCAACTCCAGAGCTTTGGGGATACAGATACACATTGTGCATTTCATGTCAACATTCATTCTGTTACACACTGATTCACTTATTCAACAGATAGTTATTAATTATTCTGTCCAAGGCATAACACTAGGCACTAGAAATACATCAACTAACAAAACTGACAAAATCCCTGGCCTCACAGAGCTGATAGTCTACATGGGAGTCAGGGTCAAGGTGAGGGTAAGGGAGGACACAATAAACACATGGAGATGTGAAATAGGCAATAGTTAGATGTTCAGGAGAAAATGCAGGAAAGGGGTCAGGGAAGTTGGGAGTTGCAGCTGTCAGGGATGGCCTCACTCTAGAGGGTTCCATGCAGAGAAAACAGTGAGTGCAAAGGGCATGAGGCAGGAGTATGTCTGGTGTGTTTCAGTATTAGGAAGGAGGCAAGTGTGTCTGCAGCAGATTAAATAGTGCTAGGAGGTAAATTTAGGGTGGTCACAGCAGCCAGATTGGATAGGGCCTTGCAAGCGTTGGTAAGGACTACTTCTTATACTCTGGGAGTAACTGAGGTGTGGGGGCGGCATCAAAGGGTTCAGAGCACAGGAGAATGATTTACTTCACAGTGGTTACAGGATTCTTCTGGCTGCAGAGGGAGAAGCAAGGAGAGGGTGGTCTCAAGACCCCATACTGGGGCCTATATGAGCTCAGTCCCCGGCTGCTGGGACAAAGCCTGGTCTGAGATGGGAATGCTGGCTCCATCCTCAAGGATCCTCCTAGTCTAACGGGTTTAAAGGGAACTCCAAAGGGTCAATCGATGGGTATGGCCCAGGTTTGGGTGTGCAGAAAAGGTGAGGGAAATCTCTCTTTGGTGCCCCCCTACAGCCCTGCCCTGGCTCAACGTGTCTGCAGATGGCGAGGATGTGCACCTGGTGCTGGATGTCTCTGAGAAGCAGCGCTTTGGCCTCTCCCTGTACCGGAACCAGGCCCAGAGCCCTGCAAAACCATGGTGGCACAGAAACCTGGTGAGACCTCCCCCTCCCAGGTCCATTCCCACTTGAGGCTGATGCCCATGCTAAGAATGCAAGGAGACCCTTAAAGAGGACACAGTGACCCACACCCAAAGCAAGGAATGTTGGTGGGGGAACTGCTGCATGCCTGGTTTCCTTAACTTTGGCCTCCAGCCTTCCCCTCTTCCTTATCTTCTCCAACTTCCCCCACTTTTGCTTGTCCCACAGACTGGGCCACAGACCATTGCCTTGAACCACACAGACCTGGTTCCCTGTCTCTGTGTTCAGGTAGGAGAAGAGCCTAGCTGGATGCCAGGGGTGTTGGTGAAGGGGTAGCTCTGTCTTTGTCTCATTATTTTCCACCCTCCTCTTTGAGGTCAAAACTGTAGCTCCCTAGGGTGACTGGCCCTCCCCTAACTTTTGGCTGTCTCGTGCCTTCTGCTTGTTACACGCTCGGAATGCTCTGATCCTCCATCCACAAGACCCACTATGCTTCATTCAGATGTCACCTCCTTCTTGAAACTTTCCTCTACTCCTCCAATTCCCTCTTTGTGCTCCCTCGGAGTGTAGAGCCTATGCTATGAACACAGACTGGTGTGAATCCTGACTCTTGTCATTTGCTAGCTGTGTGACCCTGGGCGGGTCAGTTCACCTCTGAGCCTGTTTTCTATCTGTGAAATGGAAGAGTAACAGTACCAGCTTTATTGAGCTGTTATAAGGAAGTGTGCCACATCTAGGCTTATATATGCTGGCGCCTTCCTCTCCCTCTGACTGCACATTTAATTAGTCATCAGGTCCTGACTATTTGACCTCTGACATTAACCTCTCTCTTTCTCTTCCCCTCTCCTCTCCATTTCAGCCCAGTTTGGGCTTCTATCATCTGGACTGTTTCAATAACTTCCCATCCTGCCTCCTTTCCCAGAACTTCCCTAGCATTCTGGGCCCCATATTCTGGTCCCCAACTGAACCCTTTCCACTGTCTTTCCCCCGATTCCCCCGATGGGAATTTTGTTCCATAAAGATGGAGCTACTCATCAAGACACAACCACTTCTGTGCTTTTGCTCAGGTGGTTCCCACTACCTGAAATGACCCCATTTCTCTTCCATACAACCAAATCCTTCCAACTCTCACGTTACCGCTTTCCCAAAGTTTCCCTCAATTTCCTGACCTCTCCTTTCTACACGTCTCCTTGTACTTCTGTCCTTCCTTGCCCATTTATCATTTTCTTTTTTACTTGCATGTCTGTCTCATTTCTTCTTGCATACAACAGACAACAAATAAATGATCGATTTATTAATTTATATATGTTTTACCCCTACTGCAACGGTGAATTTGCTGTTTCCTTGAAGACATAATAGCTAATGAAATAATAGCTAATAGCTAATAATAGCTAATTCAAATTTAGTAGCTCCCCCAGAGACTTGCACAATGCCTGATATATAATAAGCATTCTTAATTAAAGGTTTGCTGAATAAATTGATATAGTATTACCTCTAGTGCTTAGCACAGGGCTAATCACATACTGGTGCCTTTTAAAAGTCTATCGAAAGAATAAATGAATATGTCTTTAACACCCAGGACAGTGAGTGCCTGAGGCATAGTAGTTCTCACAAAGTGATTGTGGATTTAATTGTTGAATGTCCCTAGTGCCTTCCACAGGGCTAAGACACATGTTTGTTAAGTGAAGATGTTTCCAGATGTTGACATGGGGTTGGCTGAAAGAATAAATGTGGGTGTCTCTAGGGTCTTGCAAAGGGTGAAAGAGCAGGCAAGTGTTTGTGACCTATGGATCAAATGAATATGTCCCCAGTGCCTAGCAGAGGGCCTGGCATGTGTTCCTGGAGGGTTGGTTGGGGTGACCTAACCAGTGGAGCCCTGTTTCCTTGACAGGTGTGGCCTCTGGAGCCCGACTCCGTTAGAACGAGCATCTGCCCCTTTGTGAACGGTGAGAGGACCCACAGGGTCCAGCCAGGGTGGGAGCGGTGCAGGCTGACAAGTGTGAGGCACGCAGTGACCCGGCCCTCTCCCTGCAGATCCCCGCGCACACCGCAACCTCTGGCGTGCTGTCAAGCTGCAGCTGCTGCCCCCGCGGGGCTGGCGGCTGAACGCGCCATGCTCGCTGTCCGCTGAGGCCACATTGTGCTGGCAGGTGCCGGGCTGGGGCTCCTGCCAGCCGTTGGTCCCACCGCTGCCCCGAGAAAATGTCATTGTGAATGTAAGCGAGGCAGCGAGGTTGGGGGAGGAAGGCGAGCCCAGGAGGCCACCTTTCATGACTCCACCCATTCCCCTCTTACCACAGAAGTCCCTTGAGTTCCCGTTGCTGAAAGGTCACCCCAACCTCTGCGTCCAGGTAAGAAGGCGTGGCCAGAGCGCTGTGTTGGGGCAGGACCGACCGTCCCCGACCCCGCGCGGACCCCCAGACAAGGCACCGTCTTCTGGACTTACTTTATCCTTAGGCCCTTGGAGCAAAGTGGTTATTGGCTTCCTCTTTAGGAGTTCCACTATTTATTTACCTTAGCAGTGCCAGAGACCCAGAGCCAGTCACTTCACCTCTCCGATGGTCAGTGTCATCTGTTCAATGGGGATGGTAATAGTAACCGCTTTATAGACTGGTTATGAAGATTAGGTAAGAGAAGCGCTTCAACTTAGGGACTGGCACAGACTAAATGCTCAGCAAATGTTAGCTGCTTTTATTATTGCTAACACTATCCTATTTCCATACCTGTATAATTGGTTGCTCTATAACTTCACAGGATGATTATAAACATATTCATTCAAGATTTGTTGAATATTGCCCTGGCTGGTGTGGCTCAGTGTATTAAGTGCCAGCCTGTGACCCGAAGGGTCGCTGACTGGATTCCTGGTCAGGGCACATACCTGGGTCGCCGGGCCAGGTCCACAGTTGGGGGCACGTGAGAGGCCATCGGTGTATCTCTCACACATTGATGTTTCCCTCCCTCTCTTTCCCCTTCCCTTCTCTTTAAAAATAAATAAAGAAAATCTAAAAAATAAAAGATTTGTTGAATATCTACTATATACCAAGCACTGTTTTAGGCATTTGGGATAGATGTCAGTGAATAAAACCAATAAATATTTCCATTCTTAGAGTGTTTATGTCCTAATGGAGAAAGGCAGCTAGTAGATATAATAAATTATTATAATAAGTCAGAATTGTACATAAATACTATGGAGAAAAGTGGGGAGGATAAGGGAGGCTTGAGGTTGCAATTTCAAGTGGGGTACCCGGTCAGGTGCGGCCTCTTTGAGAAGGCAGTTAGAGGGAAATGTATAAAGTGTCTTGTCAGACATAAAAAGAGCTAATATAGGGTCGTACATCCTGTTACCACAGATGAGCTCACAAAGCTGAGGCTGAGAAGGATGCAGTGACTCCTAATCACCCAGACTGGAACCCCGATCTGCCCAAGGTCGGGTCCAGAGTGCAGACTCCCCAACCCAACAGGCCTCCCCCTTGCCTATCCCTTCTCTTCTCAGGTCTTTCTGGCCTTGGCTCTTGCTTTTCTTTGTGCCCCTAACCCTGACCCCTTCCAAGCAGGTGAGAAGTTGGGAGAAGCTGCAGCTGCAAGAGTGCTTGTGGTCTGGTGAGTGGGGCTGGCACAAGGCTGGGGCAGGGCAGTTGCAGTAGGGGTGAATCCTGGATGTCCCAGCTCCTGGGGCGAAGGTCAGGCATGGGGTGGCACATGGCAGCCCCCAGCAAGGTTGGGTCTTAGAGTGAACTTATCCCTTTCAGACTCCCTGGGGCCTCTCAAGGATGATATGCTGCTCATGGAGACACGAGGCCCCGAGGACAACAGATCACTCTGTGCCTTGGAACCCAGTGGCTGCACCCCACTACTCAGCAAGGCCTCCACGGTGAGGGCTGGTGGGCTGTCCTCCATGTGCCTCTCTAGTTCCATCTCAGACCTGGTCTCAAATTTTCCCTCTGTTCAATTTTTCCCTCCTCTATACCAGGCTCTGTGCTGGTCTTTGGGAACATGGGAGTGATTCAGACCTGGGCCCTGTTCTCAATCACCTCTCAGAAATCTCCCAGCTCCAGCACCCTCGTTCCCCCATTCTGCCCAGCTGCAGCCTGGTGGTATCCTAGGTGTGGTGCCCCTAGGTGACAGCCCCCTACCCCTTGGCTTGGCAGAGAGCAGCTCGCTTTGGAGAGCAGTTACTAGAAGACCTGCAGTCAGGCCAGTGTCTGCAGGTGAGTAGGTGGCAGGAGAGCCCTGCCCCAGTGCCCAAGGGCAACTGCTCTAACACTGTACCTCTGGCCTCTTCCCCTTCTTCCTGTGCCTAGCAGAGGGCACCAGGGAGACTCTCATTCTTCCTAGGCAGAGGCCTCCTCACTGTCCTCCTAGCACCCACCCACGAGCTTTTTGTGTCCAGTCCTGGGGAAGCTAAGAGTTGAAGAAGCATAGTTCCTGTCCCCAAGTTGCTCATTGCTGGGCTAAAAACCTATACACAGATAACATTCACATGTGCTAAGTGCTGGTTTCAGGAGGGGTGGGGGGAACTTCAAGGAAGCGTCTCTTCACGTGGGCCAGATCAGGCCTAGAGGAAGACAGTCCGGGCAGTAGGCACAGCACAAGTAAAGGCAGAGCCAGCTTGACGGAACCTGCTGTATGTGTGGGAATATATGCATAATTGAGGCCGGGAATTTGGAGATCAGGCTGACTAGAACTTGGTGAGTGCTGAACGATAAGCTGAGAGCTCTGTGCTTGGTTTTGTTTGTCTTACAGCTGTGGGATGATGACCTGGGAGCACTATGGGCCTGCCCCATGGACAAGTGTGAGTATTATAAGAACCGCCTTTCCTCTTCACAGCTCTAGAGGAGTTGGGATCTTGACAGGGATCATTCCTGGGGGCAGCACACACAATGGTCTTGTCCTTCCGTGGCGCAGATACATCAGAGGGTCATTCCTTCATTCATTAAGAAACCAGGATGAGAGCTTGCAGGGAATCCCCCCACCCCAGCTGTAGAAGGCTAGAAAGACATTAGCCCCAAATCACTTACATCTGGTAAGTGCGAGCTATTGAAGCATCCTCTATAAAGTAAAACTGTCCAAAGCCACGAATGCATATAAGAGGGACCTAACCTCAGTGGGGTGAAGAGTTCAGAGGAAACGCTGAAGCTGAACTCTGAAGACTGATGGAGGCGAAGGAGGTAGAGATCCATTTTTGTGAGGGCTGTGGGGTACTTTTTTGAGGAACTCCAAGGTGGTCAACGTGGCTGGAATGTCTTGGGAGGCAGACCCCTGTCATGAGATGAGGATACGAGAGTCATGTAGGGACCTTGGGAGCCAATGTAAGGAATTTGGAATTTAACTTAAGAGCAGCAGCACCTTCCCAAAAGGCTATATAATCAGGTTCGTATTTTTAAAAAGCTGTCTGGGGCTTCCGTGTGGTAAATGAATTGGAGACAAAAAAGAGGTCAGGGATATCAGAAGGCTGTTGTAGTCATTCAAGAGTGAGGTCAAGGACCCAGCCACCCTAGGCTTAGGGGAAAATAATACTGCTGACATTTGAGAACTTCTGGCCTGGCATTCTAAGTGCTCTACATTTATCAGTATATGTAGTTCTCACACCAGCCCTATCAGTAGGTACTATTGTTATCCCAATTTTATTTTATTTAAAAAGATATTTATTTATTTTTAGAGAGAGGGGAAGGGAGGGAGAAAGTGGAGAACATGAGGAGGGAATCATCAGTGTGAGAAACACATGGATCGGTTACCTCTGTACCGTGCCCCAGGGAACTGGGACCTTTTCACTTTGCCGACTTCGCCCAACCAACCAAACCATACCATTCAGAGCTGTTATCTCGATTTGACAGAGGTGAAAAACTGAGGCAGAAAGTGAAGTCACTTATCCAAGGTCCCTGAGTAGATGGATCTATTGATATGTTCATACGACCTCTAACACTACATGGACTTCGGGAAAGTCACTTCATTTCTCTGACCTTGTTTTTCTCCTTCATGAAGTGGAGTGAAAGTGTAAGGTCTCTAACTAGCCCATCTCCTCCCCCTGGGTCTCCCAGATATCCACCAGCGCTGGGCCCTAGTGTGGCTGGCCTGCCTTCTCTTTGCTGCTGTGCTTTTCCTTCTTCTCCTTCTCAAAAAGGACCATGCGAAAGGTGAGTCATTTCCGGCTCCCCATTCCCCAGGGGTAGGACTGGAGCGGGGGTGGGAGTTCCCGGAGAGGAGGCAGTGGCTCGGCTCACGCTCTGCCTCCGCCCCTCTCCCCTAACAGGGTGGCTGAGGCTCTTGAAGGAGGATGTCCGCTTGGGGGGTGAGTGTGAGCAAGCTTCTGGCGGGGGGCCGCCCCCAGCGGGCCTGGCCTCGGGCCATCTCACGTCTCCCCTCCTGCTCTGTTCTCTCTGACAGCGGCCGCCAGGGGCCGCCCGGCGCTACTCCTCTATTCGGCCGAAGACACCGCCTTCGAGCGCCTAGTGGGCGTCCTGGCGTCGGCGCTGTGCCAGCTGCCATTACGCGTGGTCGTGGACCTGTGGAGTCGTCGTGAACTGAGCGCGCAAGGGCCCTTGGCCTGGTTCCACGCACAGCGGCTCCAGACCCTTCAGGAGGGTGGCATGGTGGTCTTGCTTTTCTCGCCCGGGGCCGTGGCGCTGTGCCGCGAGTGGCTGCAGGATGGGGCGTCGGCGCCTGAGGCGCACGGCCCGCACGATGCCTTCGCCGCCTCGCTCAGCTGCGTGCTGCCAGACTTCTTGCAGGGCCGGGCCCCCGGCCGCTACATCGGGGCCTACTTCGACAGTCTGCTCCACCCGGATGCCGTGCCAGCTCTGTTCCGCGCCGTGCCAGTCCTCGCCCTGCCCTCCCAGCTGCCTGACTTCCTGCGGGCCTTGCAGGGGCCCAGTGCCCACCGTCACAGGTGGCTCGCAGACAGGGCTGATCAAGTGTCCCAGGCCCTTCAGCCCGCCCTGAACAGCTGCCTCCGGCCCCTGGGGACCCAAGAGACAGGACGCGAGATGGGACCCGAGGCAGGGGACAGGACTTGAATAAAGGCAGATGCTGTTTTTCTATCCATATCTCTCCAACGCGTCTCTGTGACAGAGCGGCTAGCCTGGCACGCAGCCAGTCGCTGTCCCCTCGGCCCTTTAACAACCGGACAGGTGCAGCCCGGCGCCGCCTCTGGTTGGCTGGCACGGAATGATGCAATTGCACATGGCTCGCTACCACTGGCTGCGGCGTGGGCTCCGCCCTCCGGACTGCGGGGCTGGCGGAGGTTGCACGTCTTACGCAGGCGGCCGTGGAGGTGGCGCTGAGGACACTGAGCCATCTGCGCCGGCGGGCTGGGTGGGTCCTCTCTTTCTCTCTCGCAGTTTACACGGATCTGGATCCTCCCCTGCCGGCTCTTGGGCTGTACCTTGGCCACCTGTGGGCCTTGAACCTGACTCCTTCTCTTTAGATCCGAATCCGGGCTCCTCTCCACAAGATCGTTCATCCGCTACTTCATCCCAGTACTTGGAATCTGACCCATTCTCCCTAATTCCATTGATCCTGCCCTTAATAACCCATTTTCAGACCCCAAAACATGGGCTGACTCCTGCCTCCTTACCAGGGGTCCAGGATACCTCCCCAGCGGTAACAAAGATAACTGATTCCCGCTTCTTTCCCCACCATACCCCTTTCCCTGGACGTACCCCAGTCCAGCCTCCATTTCTTATAATAACAAATCTGGGCTCCCAGACCGGTGGCACCTCAGAACCGGCCCTTTTCTTTCTCACCTGGCTCCTCCAGCAAACCCTACCCATGCCCTCCATCCATAGGTCCCCAGCCTGGGAAAAGATGGCCCCGCGACCCCAGAGGGGCCTGGTCCCAGCTCTGCTTTGGGGCCTGAGCGTCTTCTTCAGCCTCCCAGGCCCAGTTTGGCTCCAGCCCTCTCCTGCTCCCCAGTCTTCACCCCCAACTGAGCCCCACCCGTGCCATACATGCCGGGGGCTGGTCGACAGCTTCAACAAGGTGGGTGTACCAGCAGCCCGATTGGTGGGAGGGGCCCGGCTACCATAGAGAGTGATTGAGAATGGGGAGATCTGGGATGAAAGTCTGTGTGGTTACTTAACAATTGTTTGGTCTTGGGCTGGTTGCCTCTCTGCACCTGTTTCCTGGTCAGTGAGGTACTGAAGTGATAGAATGTGCCTGGCACTGTCCTTCTGTACTTAGGTATTACTAATTTTCTCCATTTCCAGGGCTTGGAGAGAACCATCCGGGACAACTTTGGAGGTGGAAATACTGCCTGGGAGGAAGAGAAGTTGTCCAAATACAAAGACAGGTAAGGGGCTAACAGGCTGGGTTTGTATAGCTCACCTCCCAGTCTCTGCTCTACTGGTAGGGGTCTAGAGCCTCTTAGGAAATGCTTACTCATTCAACAAATATCACGGAATATCATGTAGTACAGCAGTAAATAAGGCAAGCAAAATCCCATCTCCAAGTAGCTTACATTTTTGTAGAGGAGATACCTAGTGAAGAAGAAAGTAAATAATGTCATTAGGGTGGACTACAGAATGGTGGGAGGCGCGGTGTTCAAGGTGTGACATTGAACAGAGACCTGAAGGGAAGAAGCAAGCTATGTAACAGTTAGGGAAGAGATGTGGACAGAGCGAGACTGAGCTCAGTGTGTTTGGGAAGTGGCTGGAATGGAGTGAGAGAAGGTGAAAGCAGAGGCCCAGGCCTTGAAAGCCACAGAAAGGAGTTTAGATTTCATTCTGAGTAGGGAGGGAAGCCATTGGGAGGTTTTGAGCACAGAAGTGATGTGGTCTTATTTATACTTTTTAAAGATTACTCACATGGCTGTGTAACAAGCAAACTATTAGAGGGCCAGGGTGGAGCAAGCAGGGAGACCGGCTGAGAGGCTAATGCATAGTCTAGGCAAGGAGGTGGCAGGAGCTAGTGTGCTACCTAGTGGTGGTGAACAAGATAAGAAGGGGTCAAATTCTGGGTATATTTTGCGGTTAGACTGATAGGACTTGATATGTGGTATGAGAGGAATGAAAATAAAAGGTGCTTACTAGATTTGGGGCCTGAGCAACTGCTTGAATTGTGAGGCTGTTTTCTGAAATGGGTAAAACTGAAGGAGAAGGGGTAGGGGTGAGGCGGGACTGGGTGTTCTCTTTGAGCATGTTGGGCTGAGATGTACATTAAACAGTCAAGTTGAATTAGATTTAGGTCAAGATGAGATTATATTGAGAGGCAAGTTCTGAGCCCTAGGCTCTCTAGATTTTCAAAGTCAAAATGAGGAGGAGTCAATAAAAACCTGGAGTTAGACCTGGTTGTCAGTTTTGACTCTTGGTATCCTTGGGAAGGAAGGTCTCTTAACCTCTCTAAGCTTCCGTTTCCTCATCTGTAAAATGGGAATATTAATACCCACTTTGCCTATTTCATAGGTCTGTGGTTAAAAATTACACTGTTTGGTTTTATTATGTAACATTGGTCATTTTCCTTTCCCTCACCAGGCCTGTTTCTTTATTTGGGAGTGAGGGGATTGGCCAAAAAAACTCTAAGGGCACTTTCAGCTTTTGTAATGGCTCCTGGTGTCCTTTCTTTCTTTCTTTTTTTAAATCACCTCCTCCTATATGCCAGGCACTGTTTCAGACTCTTTAAATATATAACAATATACATAATGTGTATATATATTAGTTTTTTATTGAGGTAGAATACATGACACATAAAATTTACCATTAGAGACTTTTTTTTAAAAAAGATTTTATTTATTCATTTCTAGAGAGAGGGGAAGGGAAGGAGAAAGAGAGGGAGAGAAACATCCATCAATTGCCTCTCGCATGCCCCTAACTAGGGACCTGGCCCGCAACCCAGGCATGTGCCCTGATTGGAAATTGAACTGGTGATTTTTTTGGTTTGCAGGCCAACGTTCAACCCACTGAGCCACACCAGCCAGGGCTAGAGACATGTGTCACTCACAGTGCTGCGCAAGCATTACCACTAGTTCCAGAACATTTTCATTGTCCCCAAAAGAAACTCCATATCCATTAAGCTGTCACTCCTTGTTCTCCCCTCCCCCTTCTTCCCTCTCCTCAGCCCCTGACAACCACTAATTTGCTTCCCATCTCTATGGACTTGCTAATTCTATTGGAATCCTGCACTAATGTGGGCTTTTATGTCTGGCTTCTTTCACTTATCATAACGTTTTCAAAGTTCATCCATATTGTAGCGTATATCAGTACTTCATTCCTTTTTAAGGCTTCGTAATATTCTGTTGTGTGGACGTACCACATTTTGTTTATCCATTCATCATTCGACGGATAGTTGGGTTGTTTCTACCTTTTGACTCTTGTGAATAGTGCCGCTATGAACATTTGTGAACCCGTTTTTGTTTGAACACCTGTTTTTCATTCTTTTGTGTGTAAACTCAAGAGTGCAATTACGGAGTCATATGGTGATTTCATGTTTAACTTTTTGAGGAACTGCCAAACTGTTTTCCACAGTGTCTGCACCGTTCTTCGCGCTCACCTGCGGTACAGGAGGGTTCCAATTTTTCCACACCCTCGTTAGCACTTGCTATATAATATATATATAAAGATTTTATTTATTTGTTTTTAGAGAAAGGGAGGGAGAAAGAGAGGGAGAGAAACATCAATGTGCAGTTGCTTCCTGCACACCCCTAACTGGGGACCTGTCCCACAACCCAGGCGTGTGCCCTGACTGGGAATCAAACCAGCGACCCTTTGGTTTACAGGCTGGCACTCAATCCACTGAGCCCTACCAGCCAGGGCTATGATATATTTTTAATTATATCTACCCAGAAAGGGTATATATTCCATGGTTCAGGTGCAGGAACTGAGGTATTGTACAACAAACTCGTAGAGGAGATATTGTCCCCATTTTACAAATGAGAAAACAAGTTCAAGAGAGGTTGACTTGCCCAAGGTCACACGACTAGCTTTGAATTCAGGTCTGTCTGACTCTCAAAACCAGTATCCGTTCCATTATGTCCTATGGCCTTTCCTTTGACACTGTCATGGCATGAGGAGTGGTGAGAGAGGAGACCTTAAGGAGGGTGTGGGTGCAGTGGAACGTGTTCCTACCACTGCCGCTCTGTCTGGCCAGTGAGACCCGCCTGGTAGAGGTGCTTGAGAACGTGTGCAGCAAGTCAGACTTCGAGTGCCACCGCCTGCTGGAGCTGAGTGAGGAGTTGGTGGAGAGCTGGTGGTTTCACAAGTGAGTGGTGTGGGGGCTTTCCTGGGGAGGGCGCCACAGGCAGGGCCTCGTCGTGAAGCAGGGGGTTGCATGCTGGGAGCCGTGTCCTGTTTTGGCTCCTTCCTCCAAACCCAGATCTGCTAAGGACTTGTTGAGGGACCCAAGCTCTCACTGTGAACTTCAGTTTACCCCTCTGCCAAATGAGGAAAGGGCGTTGGTCAGGTGGCCTTATGGGTCTTTTTTTTTTTTTTTTAAATTTTTTATTTATTTAATTTTTAGAGAGAGCGGAAGGGAGGGAGAAAGAGAGGGAGCGAAACATCAGTGTGTGGTTGCTTCTCATGCGGCGCCCCCTGGGGACCTGGCCTGCAACCCAGGCATGTGCCCTGACTGGGAATTGAACTGGCGACCCTTTGGTTTGCAGCCTGAGCTCAATCCACTGAGCTACACCAGCCTGGCGGCCTTATGGGTCTTATACGCAGGATGGGTTGTGTCACAGATTCTGTGGGAGGTAGGGGGATGGGCATCACCTCTGACACTGTCTGAGTCCCCCTTGCTGTCACACCACCTCCCCACCTCAGGCAGCAGGAAGCCCCAGACCTCTTCCAGTGGCTCTGCTCAGATTCCCTGAAGCTCTGCTGCCCTTCAGGAACCTTCGGGCCCTCCTGCCTTCGTGAGTTACCCAAGCTCCTCTTGGGGGATGGGAGGGGACTGCTGAGGCCAGGACTCCAGCCCTGGCCCTGCCCCCTGCAGGCTGTGTGAGCTTAGGCTGCTCGGACAACTCTGTGGGACCTTAGTTCGTGCCTGCTTCACAGGGCTGGTGAGATGGGCCTAGATACAGAGCTAGATTGAGTCAGATGCAGCTGTGGTTTTTATCTTATATTTGAGAAATGCCTCCACTTCCCCCCCTCATTTCTCATGCCTGGATCAGACCAGGCTCCATCCCTAAGGGGACCTTCCTAGGGTCCCAAGTGCTGTCCTGAAGCCCCCAGTGTCACCGTCACCTTTTTCTACACACAGTCCTAAGTCATGAACTAAGCTTACTACTAACCTCCTTTAGAAAAATCTCTCCAGAAGCTGCAGATAAAGACTTAGTGACAAAGATGGTCAATTCAGCCTTTATAAAAGAAAAGACTTATAAATAACCTAATTGTTCCACAATGGGGTAGTGGTTAAGTAAATTTCATACAATTTTATGACAAGATATTATGTCGCAATTAAAATTAAGTTTTCTCCTCCAAAATGTTAATGTTTTCTATGTACAAAATTGTTTTTACAATCTCACCCGGTTTGGTGTCTCCTCACAGCCTGTCCTGGGGGCACAGAGAAGCCCTGCGGTGGCTACGGGCACTGTGAAGGGGAAGGGACTCGAGGGGGCAGCGGGCACTGTGACTGCCAAGCCGGCTATGGGGGTGAGGCCTGTGGCCAGTGTGGCCTTGGCTACTTTGAGGCGAAGCGCAACGCCAGCCATCTGGTATGTTCGGGTAGGTAGCCAAAAGGCGAGGCTCTGGGCAGGGGCTGATGGGGTGCCTGCCTGCCCATCCTCATACTTCTCCCATTCTGCCCAGCTTGTTTTGGCCCCTGTGCCCGCTGCTCGGGACCCGAAGAATCAAACTGTTTACAGTGCAAGACGGGCTGGGCTCTGCATCACCTCAAGTGTGTAGGTAAGGAGGGCTGTGCCCTAGAGCTGGGGAGGTGGGCAGGGGCCTGGGCTTGGTTTTCCATCAGTACTCACATCTCTGGGCTAAACCAGACCAACACAGCTCCCATCTTGATGGAGCCTTCACCCTGATTGGGAAGGCGGAACAGTAACCAGGAACTTAGAATATGGACTGATCTTTGCATACTGAGAGATGTCCTCGATCCTGCCTGGTGGTGTTACGGAATCAGGAAAGGCTTCTTAGAAGACGTGCCACTTAGGCCAAGTTTGGAAAACTGAGGAAGGGTTAGGCAGAAGAATGAGGATACTGAACTTGGGTCAGGAAACCTGGGTTTGAGATTTGGTTTGGTATCAAACCTAGCCATTTATATGAGTGAAAGTAATGGTTAAGGTGCTGTAACAAAAAGATCCCCAAAGATTGTGGCTTAAAGAATATAGAGGTTTATTTTTATCTTAAATCACAGTCTCAAAGCAAGTGGTCCAGGCTGGCGGGGAAGCTCTCCTTGCCACAGTCATTCAAGGACACAGATTTCATCCTTCTTACTGTGCCGCCATCCCATGGGTATTGTCTCTGCGGTTGAGGCTTGGTCACGGGCACCTCACCCTAGCACTCAGGAAATAAAAAAGGGAAGAAAATGCATGGATGAGTCCAAGCCCATTGTTTTAAAGCCAAGATAAAAGTGGAGCGCATCATTTCTGTTTACATCCTGTTGGCCAGAACTCAGCCACAAGGCTGTCCTGGGCTGCAAGGCAAGTTAGAAAATGGAGTCTCAGCCTGGGCAGCCTGGAGTCCAGCTGCACCTCCACTCCCGTGCTGGTGGACAGCCTGCAATCGCCGCCATACCACATGAGCCTGGCGAGTCCATTCCCCAACAATCCTTGCCTCAGCTTCCCTATTAGTGAACTAGGGATTGAAATTCCCCACCTTGCCGGTCTCTCTACAGATATTGATGAGTGTGGCACAGAGCGAGCCAACTGTGGAGCCGACCAATTCTGTGTGAACACAGAGGGCTCCTATGAGTGCCGAGGTGAGTGTCCACCCCTGCAGAGGAGGGGATGTGGGAAGTGTAGGAGCTGCTCCACGCCTGTTCTCCCCAGACTTCTGCCTTCTCAGGCCCCAGAATCCTCCTGGGCCTAGGGGCAGCTCTCAGCCTTATCTCTCTTCTCTCTCCTCCAGACTGTGCCAAGGCCTGCCTGGGCTGCATGGGGGCAGGGCCTGGCCGCTGTAAGAAGTGTAGCCCCGGCTACCAGCAGGTGGGCTCCAAGTGTCTCGGTGAGTCTCCTGCCAGTGGGCCATAGGTACCTTGGAGTGTCTTGTCACCATGAATTGAGAGGGCCTGGAACACGGACAGGGTAGGGGAAGGGTGGAATGTTACCTGGGCAAGGGCAGAAGGGAATGTCAGGATGTGAGAGACGGAGTCAGGGGCGCTGCATGTGGGACCCTGGCAGCCAGAGCTCTGATCCCTGCTTGCCTTTCCTCAAGATGTGGACGAGTGTGAGACAGAGGTGTGTCCAGGAGAGAACGAGCGATGTGAGAACACCGAGGGCAGCTACCGTTGTGTCTGTGCCGAGGGCTACAAACAGATCGAGGGCATCTGTGTGAAGGAGCACATCCCAGGTGAGTTCCAACCTGGCCCCCAGCAAACCCCTTCTCCAGGCGTTATAGGCTCTGCCCCTCACCCACCCTTCAGCCCCTATGCAGTTGCGTTGAGACCCTAAGCCTACATCTGATCTCCAGAGTAGCTTTTTGTGGCCTCACACCTCCCTAGGGTAGAAAGAAAATTGGGCTTGGCATCAAGTCACTCTGCCTCTCCAAGCCTCTTTCCTCATCTAGCCAACGGGGCCAGTCCTAGCCCTGGTCTGCTGAGAGCTGCTGGAGGCCATGGTGTGGTGAGATGGAGGACACGACGATGACAGTAGTGATTGCTCCCACTTCTTACCCCGTGTGAAATACTGCTCAAGCATGTGGCATGTATTAACTTACTTTACCCCTAAAGAAATCCAATGTGGTAGGTATCTTTCTCATCCCCATTTTACATAGTGGAAACTAAGATGCAGAGAAATGAAGCACCTTGCCCAGGGCCACATGGCAAGCAGGCCGCAGAGCTGGGAGTTGAGTCCAGGCAGTCTGGCTCCGGAGCAGGGCTGGTATGCCTAACACGTGCTGTCGCAGCTCACTCACCACATGGCCTTGGGCAAACCTCTTCACCTCTCTGAGCCTCAGTTTCCCTTTTAGTGAGACAGGGTAATTACTGCCCCTCTTAGAGTCATTCTCAGCAGCAAATGACATCGTGTGCTGGCATGCCTGGCAGGCATGTGGCAGCGAGGACTGGGCGCGTGGGAGACTCCGGCAATGGGGGAAGAGTGACAGGTGCTTCTCTTATTCCTTGCAGAGCCGGCAGGCTTTTTCTCAGAGATGACAGAGGACGAGCTGGTGGTGCTGCAGCAGATGTTCTTTGGTGTCATCATCTGTGCCCTGGCCACGCTGGCTGCCAAGGGCGACTTGGTCTTCACTGCCATCTTCATTGGAGCTGTGGCGGCCATGACTGGCTACTGGTTGTCAGAGCGCAGTGACCGCGTGCTGGAGGGCTTCATCAAGGGCAGATAATCTCTGCCACACCTCCAGGATCTCCTCCTACCCAGGCTGCCCCAAGAAGTCAGGCCTCTCTCCTGCCTGGACACTCAAGGCAGCTTGCTTTATTTTTGAGAATGGGATAAGCACCCCCTACCCACCTAGGGAGTGGCCTAGGCACCCAGGCCTGGGCAGGTGAAGCCCCTGGGGTGAGGAAGTATCCCTAAATGTGGGTACCATACGATCTTGGCCTTGTGGGGATCAGGCAGGCTTCACAATGTGTGTGTATCTTTTAAAGTGTCTCCTTATGGTGGCTGCTAGTGAGCTTTGGCCCCTGCCCAGGATGGGGGGTGGGGTAGGTCCCTGCAGGGATGAGCCCATCACACTCCCCTCCTGCCAGCTGCATGCTGCCAGCTCCTGTTTGGTACTCACCCCACCACCCCTCAACCACTGATTTATTTATTCATCTCAGGAAATAAAGAAAGGTCTTGGAAAATGGAGAAACTTAAGTCTTACTACCTGCTCCTCACCCACCATGGGTTGGTCTAAGCTACTGAGAGCCCAATCCTACCCCTGGGGAAGTTTTCTAAAACCCTGGGGAAATGAGGGCTAGCCTGGTAAAGGGGTAGAGGGGGGAGAGAGGAGAGGTTTGGCCCTGAAGTAGTGTTAGGAGAAGGGGAGTGGAGGATGCAGCCTTAGGGGTGGAACTTTCTGGGTTCAGTACTAGCTGTTATTTGGGCCAAAGGACCCTGGAAAATGACTTTTATCTCTGAACTTCACTCTTCTCATCTATAAAATTGGCATGATAATGCTTTCCACTCAGGCTTATTATGATAATTAAATGTAATGAAAGTGCAGAGCTGAAGAGTGTACAACAAATAGATGTTCAATAAAATATTGGTAGCCTTACTTCTAAAGCTGCTAGGGTCCAGTGCCCTTTCTTTTGGCAATCTCTCTGTCCCCAACACATAATGGACTTGGAATTATGGGGGTGGAGCCTCCTACCTCTCCTCTGAACAGGATCCTGGCATGGCCAGAGGGAGGCATAAGCCAAGTCCTAAGAGTTTATTTCTTTGGCACAAAGAGGACAGTCAATCTAGACAAGCGAGCCTCATCCCTCCACAGTGAGGAGTCTGGAGGGGTGTTTGGGGCACCTGAAGCCCATTCCCCATACCTAAATCCATGCACGTCCACCCTGTATTCCGCGTAAGTCACAGCCTCTGTGCAAAATACTCGCTGGAAAAAAATAGAGATATTTAAAAAACAAAAAACGGGAGGAGGTGGGTGGGTTCACTCCTGGCTGTCTCCGTGGGTACAATCAGGTTGAGGACCCCAGATGCCAGTTTTTCAAATGCTCCACTGTCCGGGTTGGCCACGCCATTCAGCCACCGGCCACCGGGGTCGTGCCTTGGTCCTGCAGCAGTGTTGGGCCGTCTCAGAGCTCGATGGTGTCACTGGAGGCGCTGCGGGAGTCCCCTGGCTTGCAGGGAGGCTGGACCTCACCCAGCGGTTCCTCGTGCCGGGTGGCAGCGGGAGCAGGGGCAGGTAGTAGTTGCACCGTGCTGGGCAGTTCATCTAGGGGCAGACTGTCCACCGACGACAACCCGTGGCGCCACGGGTTCCAGCTGATTTTGAGCGAGCCCCGGGAGAAACTGTCCATGGAGCTGCCAGAAGCCACCCGCTCAGGCTCGTCCACCACGTGTGGTGGGACCGGCCCGCGCACGCGTACGTCGGTGAGCGACCGACAGCGGCTACGGAGGAGCGAAGAGCCCGCGCCTTCACACTCGGCGTCGGGGTGGCTGCCCCGGCGCGCCCGCAGCGTGCCCCCAGGCGGCGGGGAGGCCAGGCCGCGCAGGCCGCAGCGTCGGAACACGCTGTCTCGCACCAAGTGCTCTCGGAAGAGCGCAGCGTCGATGCTGCGACTCAGGTTGATAGGCGAAGGCGGCCGCAGGTCCAGCTCACTCATCGACGGTGCGGGCCCCACGCTGCTCCGAGAGAGTCCCTGGCCACCCTGGGGACCGCGGCCCAGCGTCGCAGCCGAGCCCCAGGCGCCTGAAGTGGGCGTGGCAGGCGGCGCTCCCTCCGCGGTGTTGCAGATGAGACTCTTGCTGATGTCCAGGCTGCCCGCACCGACGCTACTATGCCCCGCATAGCAGTTGTTGGGTCGCTCCGGCACCTCGCTTTTCCCCGAGGGCGCGGGACACGCCAGACGTAGCAGCTTAGCCCAGCACGCATGCTCCGTGGGCGGCCTGGGCCTCGCGGCGGCTACAGCAGCCAGCGCCAAGGCGAGTGCCCATGTCAGTTCCAGTAGGCGCAACCAGAAATGAACTCCCCACCAGGCCCATGAGAAGCGGCTCACGCGGCCTGGGCCCGGGTACAGCCAGAGCGCGGCCGCCAGCTGTAAGCCGCTGGCCAGCAGGCCCAGTGCGCCCGCCACTGCTAGCAGCCGCGGGCCCGGGCTGGCATCCCAGCCTCGCGGCCCATCCAGCAGGCGGCGACGGCACAGGCAGAGGGTGCCCAGAGCCACGGCTGCGCCCCAGGCGCAGGAGAAGCCCTGAGCCAGGAGGTTGAGCACCGGCCTCGCCGACAGCAGGTCTGTAACGAGTAACCCTACGCCGTGCGCCAATGCCACTACTCCCAACAGAAGTGGGTTCTGTAGCTGTTGTGGCAGCCCGGCACCCAGGCCGAGCAGGGTCAGGGCCGCCAGCGCAGTGAGCAGCAAGGGGAAGGGTAGGTTGTAGAGCACCAGGCCGGCGCGTAAACCCAGCCGCGCCTGCGAGCCGTATGGGTCCGCAAGCATGTAGGCAGATCGGAGCCCCGATGCTAGGAGCACCAGCACTGCCGCCACCAGCGCCAGCCAGGGCCCCGCAGGGGCGGCTGCCAGAGAGGCCATTGCCAGCAATGCAGGCAGCAGAAAGAGCACCCCCACCCCGTATACGTGCAGCTCCCAGGAAAAGCTCAGTACCCTCCGTAGGGGACCCCAGCGCAGGGGAGGTGCGGTGGCGTTGGCCGGAGGGCTAGAGGCTGGGGCTGTTGCCATGGAACTAGCTGAAGGCTCCGGAGGGGGTGGCTGTCCCAGAGCACGCTGCGTGGTGACACGAATGAGGCCCCGGCGTGACGTCGAGGGGGCCTGGACTGGGGGTGCTGGGGGATGGCTTTGGGGGCGCCCAGGCCACTCCTCGGCTTCATCTGTAATAATAACAATATTAAAATAGCCCTTTGTGAAGTGCTTTTGGTTTTCCATTATTCCCTAGTGTGGTGGGCAAGTTATTTAACTTTTCCAAGCACATCTGTAAAATGGGGATGGAGCAGAATTGAATGTTTAGCATAGTGCCCAGCACCCAATAAGTGTTAAATGGATGTGAGCTATCATTTTTATTATTAATATATCAGCATTTCTCAAGATGGATTGCATATTAGAATCACCTGGAGACCAACTGAATCAGAATTCCTTGGGAATTTTTAAAAAGCTTCTTGGGTGAGCCTTGGCCTAGTGGCTCAGTTGGTTGGAGCTTCCTTCTGTGCACCAAAGGCTTGTGGATTCTACCTCCAGTCAGGGCACACACCTAGGTTGTGGGTTCCATCCCCAGTGGGGGTGCATTCGGGAGGCAACTGATCAATGTTTATTTCTCACATGTCTGTCTTACTCTCTCTCCCTCCCCCACCTTCCTCTCTCTCTAAAATCAATAAACATATCCTTGGGTGAGCATTAAAATAAATAAATTAATTAAAAAGTTCCCTGGGTGATAATCCAGAGTTGGAGAATCACTGCACAATACATCCATATTACATGTAGGAACAGTCTAGCCCCTAAAGGTCAAATGACTTTTCCCAGAGTACCCAGTATTGATTTATTATCCCAAGTTATTTGAAGGCATCCTAGCCAATTCCTTTTAAGAGGATGTTTGTCCTTGTTCACTCCCCTCCCTCCCGTATGGACCTCACACATATTCTTAGTTGTTAGACAGACTACCCACTCTCCCCAAACCCCCAGCCATGCCCTCACCTGGCTGCAGGGCCCCCACAGGGCTCTCTGTTCGGTTTGTAGTTGGGCCAGGTCCCAACGGGCCAGGGATGAGGGACTTGGGGGTACCTGGGGCCTCCACTGCTCCTCTCACCCGCTGGGGAGAGATGGGGTCTGCTCCATTCATTGCTGCTATCTCTGAAATGACAAAAGCAGTCATTGCTTTGCCTGACCCTCCAGAATGAGGGAAATGAGACCCAAGGGACCAGAGGGCACACAGAAACTGGAGCATCCAATTGTCAAGGAACACTGTCCCTCCAGGCCCTGCAGAGCACCTCACTTTGGTACCCACCTGGCTTGGGCTGCCCATCAGGAGTCTCTGAGGCTGGAGGACCTGAAGGTTGGGGTCCTGGTGAGCCCTGAACATCAAGGAAGTCAGCCTGCTTCGGTGAGGGACTTGAAAAACTGACTGCCCAGGTCTCCCCACCTCCAGCCTTCTTGGGGGGCTCAGCTGGCAGCTTCTTGGCAGGAGGAGTGCTTCTGGCCAATGCCAGGTCTGGCTGGAACCCAGGCTCCTGAGTGGATGCCACCTCAACTGGGGACACCGAGCCAACCTCAGAGGCTACTGGATCCTGCTGGGTGAAGAGGGGACCTTGAGCTGCCTCCAGGAACCTTTCCTCATCCCCACCCTGTTCTTCCAGCACTGGCCTCCTGACAGTGCCTGGGTGGGGTGTGAGAGTGTGGGGAGGACCCTGGTGGGCTGAGGGGAATGTCTCTGAGAGCCTGGTCTTGACTTTGGCAACCAGATCGTCATCTCTAAGTGGTTGCTGTCCCACTTGGCCTCCAGGCTCCCCTGAGGAGGGAGGAACTGTGGCTACCCTGAGTTGGAGTCTGGGAGTTGTGGGGGTAAAAGGGAGATGGGGGGGCCCTACTGGATGCGGTGCTGGTGCATCTTGCTCCAGAGGCTCCTGTGAGTCAGGAGGTCCTGTCCAGCCCTGAGAACTTGGCCCTTGAGCCACTTGGAAGTCGTCAGTCACTGGGAGTCCTTCTCTCTGAGCTCCCTGGACTGCTTTAGGTCCATGCAGCACTGGGCCGAGGGGAGAGTCTTCGATCCTCTCAGGTACCTCCTCAGCAGGGACTCGGGGGACACTGAAGTTCCAAGGGCTCTCATCTCTGGGCTTCTCCCAGAGAAAGTCAAAGGCTTTGGGCTCTGTGCCAACAGGGGCCTTGGTGTGGGCTCCTGGGATCAGGTGTGGGTCCAAGTCCTTCTGTGGCCTGGGAAGGCCCCTTCCCAGAGCAGGGCCAGCCCCCAGGGATAGCAGCAGTAGGAGGCCATGTACATGGCACCATGGGCTGGGGGCCATAGTCCACTCTGATGCCTGGGCCTAGAACCTTCAACTTGCAGTCCTCACTGGATAAGCCTGAAAAAAGGAGAGGGGATGACACGTGAAGGTTAGGGACATGTGGGTAGCCCAAGGCGGCTGGTTGGAAAGCATGAAGAGCAAGAGGGACCAGAGCAGGTCCCTCTGCACCCCCACATTTCTCCCATTTCTGGTCAATCCCTGTGCTGCCCAGAGTGGCCTTTCAAAACTGCATCTCTGGTCATGCCACTTACCCTGCTTCAAAACCTTCAGTGGCTCCCCAGCACCCTCAGGAGAGAATTAAGACCCTTTCCTGGCCTTCCAAGGCCATACCAGGCTGCTCACCTATCCTTCAACACCTACTGGACAGCCTGACATGCCAGGCCTTTGCTCCTGCCATTCCCGCTGCCTGAGACGTTCTCTTCCTTCTCCTTCACTTGCTGAAATCCTATTCTTGAAGTCCCGGCTCAGAGAGCTGGAGAGGGACAGCAATAGGCCCCTGCCTTTGAGGAGGGACCTGGGTTTGAATCCCAGCTTTGCCAGTTCCTGGGTGAGTTACTTTACCTCTTTGCATCAGGGTTTCATTTGTAAAATGGGTATAACGAGAGTACCTAACTTTAAAGGGATCCAGTAAGACTTACATAACAAAACACACCATGGGTCAGGCCTATGACAGGAGCCTAAGTATTAGAGCCCTTTTACTTTTCCCTTTGTCCAGAAAGCTTTCTTTCCCACCAGCCCCCTTAACTATTTCAACAAATAACTGGAACATATAGCAGGGGCCAGGGTCTGGGCATAAAGCCGTGAACAGGATTGGCAGGCTTCCTGCTCTTGTGGAGCTGGCACTTTCGGTAAGGGACAGACAATGAATGACGTTAAATAAAGTGAGCTATGGGGAAAATAAAGGAGGACTGAGAGATAGAGGGATGGGGGACTGTTTTACACAGGGGGTGCCAGGAAAGCCTCTCTGAGGTGACAGACGTATAAGCTAAATGCTGAATGAGAAGAAGGAAGCAGCCATTTGATGGTGGGGGGGAAAGCACTTGTGAGAAGGAACAGAAAGTGCAAAGGCCCTGGTACAGGAATGAGTTAGGGAGTTCGAGAAATAAGAAGGCTAGTGTGGCCGGAGCTCAGGAAATGAAGGAGAAAGTGGCAGGGGGAGACGAAGTCAGGAAGGCGGGGCTAGACCACAAGGGGACTGGTAAGTCTCGGTAAGGCACCTGGACTTTATCGTAAGTGTCACAGGAAGCCAATGGAGATGTTTCGCAGTCTTCATAAATGTTTTAAAAGGGGGAAGGAGGCCAGTGCAGAAAGACAGGTAAGATATGACAATGGCTTGTTTCAGCTTAGACATTTCTTTCTCTGACACCCCCTTCTACCACTTCCCATCCTCCTGGTCACATAACGTATCTCCTGTCTCCCACCGGCCTGGGGCTTCTCAAGGGCGGCACCTGCACCTTCCATGTCTTGTTTCCAGCCCCCCCAGCGTGTGACTGGCCCCAGCTGTATATATCTTAAAAGTTCTTCTTCCTGAGAGTCCCTAGCTGAGCCAGGGAGGCAGGAAGAAACCCACAGCCAGAAGAGGGGAGGACAGCAACTGAGAGCCCACGCCTGGGTGCTCCTTGTCTCTGGGAAACAGCTGTGCCCAAATCTCTCTGGTTCTTAACTCTTGGTGACCCACAGACACCTTGAAAAGCCAATGGAAATTCCAGGCTCTGTCACCAGGAAAATGCCCAGGTTCATCCATGCTCTCTGTTCCTGGCCCAGGCTAGGTGCAGGGGAACCAAAGAGAAGCCTCCATTCCAGTGTCAGGAGTGGGGCAAGATGAGGGGGACTGACTGAAAGGTCCCTAACACAGGTACTGGTTAATAATAATACTCCTGTGTTGAGCTCTTACCCAGTTAGGCATGTGTGCTAAGCTTAGCCGCATGCCCTCCATCCCATCCAACCCTCCCAACACAGCAGGTGTGTGGCTATATTCATTTCACAGGGGAAGAAATTGAGGTTCAGAGAGGTTGAGCAACTCACCCAAGGTCACACAGCCATGCTAGGGGTTGTGAAACCCGCCCGTGGTTCATTTTGCACAGGAGAAGACAGCTGAGTTGGGCCTTCAATGATAAGCATATGCCATCTGCTCACCACCCCCAATCCAAGAGATGTGGGCATCTGTAGACAAGTAGGGGGCTGCCCAGCACTGGGTTCCAGCTGCTGGAGAGATTTGGGGGCGGGGCGGGAAGGCAGTAATCTCCCTGCTTCAGGCACTGGGGAGAGGCCAGCTCGAGGGCAGCGCAGGGCAGCCTCCGGGAGCTGGCCCATCTCAGGTTACCTCTTTTCCTCCTCTCCCCTGGCTCCGCGCCTTCCCGCAGTGTCCCGGGTGGGGGTGGGCTCTGGTGCAGGCTCTGATGCTCACGCCCGAAATGGGGGCTGCAGGCCATGCTCCCTGCCCGGTCCTCGCCATTGCCCCCTCCCTCTGCCAGCTCCTTACCTGGGCGTCGCGCAGGCAGCCCCCGCGTTCACCTTGCGCGTGTCCCAGCAGCGCTGCCGCGCCGCATCCTCCGAGATGCTCAGGCTTAGCTAACAGAGCTCGGCGCTGCCGATCGCCGAGCCCGCCCACAGGCACGCCATCCTCACTTAACCCTTTCCCCTTTAGGGGTGGATTCTTCTTCCAGTCCGGACGTCCCCATCCTCTGGGATTCTCAGGGCTAAGAGGGGACCGAAGTCACCTTCGAGGGATGTGGAATCCCTCCATATCCCTTCCAAATGCCTTCCATAGCATCACTCAAAATGAGGCAGCCAATCTCTGTTTGCATACCTCAGGGAACGGAGAACTCACTCCCTTTATTATCTATACTTACATCCTCTAGGGATACATACATACCTATAGGTAAATTCTACCTATAGCTTGATGTGTATGCTTCATATCTTTCCCAATACACAATCACATATACATTTTAAATAGAATGAGATCATACTATACATATTGTTCTGAAATTTGCCTTTCCCCCTTCACTTTGCAATATATCCTGGCACATTTTCCATATAAATTTCTACAGATCCATCTCATTTCTTGTGTCTGCTGTTGAGAATTACAGCATATGGTCACTCGGTAATTTTTATTCCTAGATATGTAGGTTGTTTCTAGCCTTTTACTGGCAAGAATAATGAGTCAAGGACCGAATGTTGCAAAGATGTCTTCAAGAACATGTACCAGTGTATCTAATCAGATAATTTCCTACCTGAGTCATGGGTAGGTCCATGGGTCTGTATGTTTTCATTTCGGACAGACACTATCAAAATGCTCCTTGTCCCTCTTTGGACAGCTCCTGATATACTTAATACCCATTATACTAATAGACTGATCTATCCTGATGTACTAAATATCTCTTAATGTGTCGATACATTAAGAGAAATCCACACAAAGAATATATGTGGTCATTAAATATGATATAGAATCTTCAATGGCATGGAGAAGTTCCCAGGGTAGATTGTCGCTAATTGTTTTAAATTTCAGTCATGTGAATTATAAAAATAATATATTCTGATTGTCCCAATTCAAGCAACACAGAAATATTCAAAACACATGTTAACTGCCTTGGCCTCCCCCACTCTGCCCCCCAAATGTACCCACTGTTAACATCATACTGTTTCCTCTGCTTATAGAAACATACACACCTGTGTGCATGCATTTCTTCTTACAAAAGTGGGGTCATACTATGCATATTATTCTATAGCTTTATTTTGCCTCAGGCAGTGTATGTGAAAAGGTTTTGAAGGCAATGTATATTAGTTCCACCATTTTCTTACAACAAGCCGCACAGTAGTGCACGGAATGTATGCACTGTCATTTCCTCAGACATTCCCAATATTCTCCTACTCATGGGTCACCAGGTGGTTTGCAATTTTTTTTTACTAGAAACAATACTCATTAAACATCCTTACATACATCTTTACTTGCTGACACTCTAAATGTTATCAGATAATTATTTGTATGATCCCATTGTTGTTAATATCTACCTGTCGATGTATGTTATCCCTACATATTAGAAAGTAAATAGGGGTTGGTGTGATTTTTATTTAATTTTGCTTTTCTGTTTACCAATATTCTATATAGCCATGTATTTCTTTTGTGATCAGAGGTAAGAACAACAAATATCACTTTAAAAAGAAAGAAATTTGCTCTAGCCGGTGTGGCTCAGTGGATTGAGTGCCAGCCTGCAAACCAAAGGGTTGCAGCTTTGATTCCCAGTCAGGGCACATGCCCGATTTGCGGGCCAGGTCCCCAGTAGGGAGCAAATGAGAGGCAACCACGCATTGATGTTTCTCTCCCTCTCTTTCTCCCTCCTCTAAAAATAAATAAATAAAATCTTTAAAAAAAAAAAAAAAGAAAGAATTTTTTTCTAGCACTGAGCTGAACTACCCCCCCCCCCCCCCAGGGCTTTGCTACCTCTGGCTCTCACAGGAAAGCAGCTCGGGGATCAGTTGTGTCTGGTATGGTGTGTTGTTTGAAGAGTGTTCGGTCTCTACTATCTGGTAATAGTGGAGCTGGAGGAAGCTTTTCTGACCCTGGGCGAGGATTCCGGCTTTTCCCATCTTACCACATCATCTGACCTCTCCTACTGTTTTCCTCGTGGGGAGCTCTTCAGAATTGTAAAGATATCTCTCGTTTCTCTAGAATTTCTCCCTCAAGGCCAATCACTGCCTGTTCTTTCAGCCTTTCCTCAAAGGACAGGATTCTGGGCTCTCACCACTGTGCTTTTTGCTTCTTACCAGGTCAACAGTGTCCCCTTAAAGTATGACTCTTGGAATTGAACCCAGTCGGGGATAAAGCTGAACTTCCACCTCCTCTTTCCTGGATTCTCCTCCTCCATTATTATGGCCTCACACTGAATTAATGTTTCCAGCAGCCACACCGCTGTTGCCCATTATTGATCTAGTGGGTGTTCCACATTTCTCTGTGCAGCTGGTTTCTTGACCCTCATTGCTCATTGTAGGAGCCCACATTGTTTTAATGTTTATCTTGTTGGATCTAGCCAGTTGTTCTGATCTTGTGGGAGGTTATCCTGGTTTTGTGTATAATAGACAATTAGCATTTTGGGGCATTGTCCAAGATCTAGTTCTCTTCCTGACAGCATCCTAATTTCCTTTGGGGGAACTATGTCTTTTCCCCCTGTGGGCAGTCCTGGTGGGAGGACAGTTCTGGGGGCCCATGACAGAAGCTAAGGGGTATAGATCCTTTCTCTCAGTGCCTCCTGTGAACTCTCTGGTGAGCCTCCTTTGGAGGTGTCAAGATACCCTCAGCAGGCTCAGAGCTGGCCAAGTTCTCTTCCTCAGTTTCACCCCATTCATGTCCCTACAAAGTCTCACTGGCGTAACAGTGCCCAACCCCCCAATCCAGGCAGCATCATCCTGCTGCTCCCTGGCTCCCTCTTTGGAGCTAGGAGCCCCAATCCCATTGTGTTCCCAAACCATCAATTGGTAGGGGTTTTAAGATTCCAGACAAAAGCAAGAGAGATTATGATCCCTTTGGCCGGAAGCCAAGATGAAAGCTGATCTTACCGAGAGAGTAGACTGGCTAGGGGTGTGGGTAAATGCAGCAGGAACAGGGAGTGCCAGGTATGTGTGGGGAGTATCATGGCTCCAAAAGGAGCTCCCAGCATCATCCTGGAGACTCTGGGACAGGAGATGGCTGGGAGGTGATTCCAAGTACATGGGGGATGGTCAGTATCCTCATTTACCAAGCACTCAGTCAGCCAGGAGCTATGTTACCTACCTTACATGCATTATTCTTTATTATTATTTTTATTATCGTTCAAGTACAATTGTCTCCATTTTCAGCATTATTCTTTTTAAGTCATCACAATCCTATATATTATTATGCTCTCCTTTTTACACCTAATGAGGTGAAGCTCAGAGAGTTTAAGTAATTTGTTCAAGGTCACACAGCAAATAAGAGGCCAAGCTATAATAAGTCTGACTTTAGAACCAGTGCCTTTAATGGTGATGACACCATCCTGCCCCTCCCAAAGAACCTCAGAAAGAGGAGAAGGGGAGATGAAAACCCCAGGCCGCCCAGGTGGCTCCTGCTGTGTTTAGGAGTGTGAGTCTATGAAAACAGACCTCCAAATTGGAGCTCTGTTGGAGGAACTTCAACAGTGTTGGGAGTTGTTGGGAGGTCCCTCCCAAAAGTACCTTGGAAGCTCCCAAATCAAGGGAGAAAGAAAAGGCAAAGGCGATGTGGCTGGCAGTGATGAGTCTCTTGCTTAGACAATGCCCAGGACAGTTGGCTGACGTTTTCTTCCTGGCTGGTGGCTCTGGAGTAAACAAAGCAACAAAAGGTAGATCAGGTCGGAGATGTGCAGCCTGGAGAACCTTCTCTGTGCTGTGCCCCCCTCCTCAACTCTGAGGGCTTGGAGAGTCACATTCCTTCACTAACCTAGCCAAATTAAGCCTCGAGGGTTCCTGGAGTCTTAACTCATACTTTCTTAGATTTTAGCCTCCTTGGATACCAGCTAAATAAACCTAAACTTTTAAAAAAGAATTTTGTGTTAATAAATTTGATAATCTGGTA
>VMDR010004596.1:0-58555 GCA_007922815.1 Macrotus californicus
TGTGGATTCAGAAAGCATTTCTGACTGAAACAATTGTTTTGGCATCATCTCTCCAGTGTGTTATTTTTAGTTTTGCAATGTGAACATTTCACTTTCCTAGACACAGAACTTTAAATTTAAACAAATTACATTTAAGAAAAAAAGTGATTCATGCTAAACAAGCTATGATGCCAAAAAAGTTCTTCAATAAAGATAATGATTTCTGCCATTTAGACTACCTAAAATTAGGACAGTGTGGAAGATGTTAATATACAGGATCATATAATCTTTATAAATTTAAAGCTGTAAAATACCTTAGTTGAAATGTTCACCTACAGAATAAACCAACTTAAGAAATATTTATTTGGCATTGCTTCTGTAGCCAAGTAATCTAAACAGGTAAGACAAAATCCCCTCCCTCAAGGGCTTCGCAGCCTATGAGAAAGGTCGATATCTAAACCAATCAAGAAACAATGTGGGGGAGTGGCTTAGGAACCACAGTGAACAACAACAAACACAGGAAGGAAACACTAACTGGAAAAGATACATGCACACCATGTTTAGTGCAGTGTTATTCACAATAGCCAAAATACGGAAGCAACCTAAGTGTCCATTGATAGAGGCATGGATAAAGAAATGTGCTGTGCACATACAATGACATTTTACTCAGCCACAATAAACAATGAAATAAAAACAAGAATGAAATCTTGCCACTGGCGACAGCAAAAATGGACATCAAGGGTATTGTGCTAAGCGACATAAATCGGGCAGAGACAATCACCATAGGATCCCACTTATATTTTGGACCTGAAAACAAAAATTAAAACAAACAAAAGAACAGAACACCAAGCTCAGAGATACAGAGAACAGGTTGGTGGTTGCCAGAGGCAGGGTTTGGTGAGCACAAAATTGGTGAAAGTGGTCAAAAGGTACAAACTCCCAGTCACCCAGTAAGTGAGCCGAGGGGATGCACCGTGCAGCACGGTGCCTGGGGTGAACGACAGTGCATTCTTTTCTGAAAGCTGCTAAGAAAGTGAGTCTGAAAGGTTCTC
Organism: Macrotus californicus; assembly: GCA_007922815.1. Lineage (NCBI taxonomy): Eukaryota > Metazoa > Chordata > Mammalia > Chiroptera > Phyllostomidae > Macrotus > Macrotus californicus. The sequence goes on from VMDR010004596.1 coordinate 1,032, forward strand.
ATCACACAAAAATACTTTTATAACAATGCCTGTTGTCAGCTAGGTTTACTGTGCTGAGTTTGCAGTGTATACTATAGACTAAGAAATCATTATGTAGCACATCTGAAACTAACACAGTATCATACGTCAACTATACCTCGATTAAAAATTAACAGTAAAAATCACATGGGGAGGAAAAAGAGAGACTTCATTTTTCTTGGTCAGCAGCTAGGTCAGGGAGGCACTGATGAGAGCAAGGTTTTCCAAAGCACAGAGCAGAGAGGTCGGAACACCTTTCTCCCTCCGCACTCCAACACTAGCTCCATCCACTTCCTCGACTCTCGGTACACTCTGACCTAACTCGCCGCTCCAGCCTCGTCATCAGCCACTCTTACCAATTCGCCTTCTGCAGTCAACGCTAACCCTCCCCCTGCCACTCTACCCACCACTGTCCTTGAACACATCATGCACTTGGCTGCCATCAGACTTTGCCTATGAACTCCAACAGAAATGTCCTTCCCATCTCCACCTGCCTAGAAAACTCGTATTCATCCCATAAGGCCCTAACCGCCCCTCAATCCAATAAAATGCTCCCTCGTTTGTATTTCTTCAGCTCTTTATTCTGTTACATACTCCTTATAATGTCTCATCATTTTTAGCTGTTTGGCAGTCTGTCTTTCCTACTAAATCAAACACCTATTAAGGGTACCTTTCAAACTTTAATTGACATAGAACTGACCTAGAGGACCCCGCACATGTTGGTAAGTGCATGATTAGTGTTCCTGGATCAGAAGTTGCAGCAATAAAGGCATCAGGCAATACAGCTTAGTTTAAAAGCATGGTTCTTTACTGAGACTGCACCCCAAACATTGACACGGAATATAGTATCTGTGCATGAAGGGAGACTTCTGGAATCCCCTTTCATCCACCTGCAGTTATCCTGCCTGAGCTACAGGAGCCCAGCCACACCAGCTTTCTGATAAAGGAGTCTATCCACCACTCATTGTCCGAGACTGCTTTTCAATAACAAACTTTCCTATTACCAAGTGTTATGCACTTTCTATGATGGGAAACGCCACGTGACATGAGTTCCTAACACACACTCGGGTCTGTTCAGAATTGGTGCCCTTTCTCATGAATGTTAATCTGTGAGGTCGCTTGGTTGGTTAGTATCATGATTCTTGGCCAGAACAATGGGATCTGTTAGGCAGATGAATAAGGACTAGAAACAACGATATCGCTGGATTAAACGACTTCAAAGATCGTTTCCAGATCTTCCTGCTGTCCGTTCTGGATCACCTGCCTGAGGTCGTCAGCTCCCGCACACTTCTAAATCTGGGCTCTAGCAGCAGGTCGACAGCATGATTAGGCAGGTCTTGGATGCACACTATTTTGATTGTGCCATGTTTCACTTTTATAACATCAATCTCCAGTTCATGAGTTTAAAAAGTCGGGGGAAACTAGGAGAAGAGACAGGTAGGTAAAGCAGGGAAAAGAATGCAAAGAAATAAGAAAAAGTAAAAATCATAATTGCCCTACATACGCAACATGTCAGTGAAATTTCAGGGAAATGCTATTATCTATATTATTTGTGATTATGAGGATTCTGAGAGATACATGAATATATTTTAATGTCAAAAAGAGACATTGATGTTAATCAATTATTATATTTTATAAACAAATGACACTGGGCAGAAACACCTATGGTATCATTTTAAAGTAAATGACACATGAACATAATGAATTAAAATGACAATTTTTACTCAAAAGTTAAATGCAACCATGTGCAAATTAAGTGAGTTTTTCAGTTTACTATTAAAATGCAGTGCTGATGTGTTCTGATGAGTGTCAGAATAAAAAAGTAGGCAAAGCATTTATGAATAAAGTGGTTGTAATTTGGTGGTGGTGGTGGGGGCTGATTTCCTCATACTTAAAAATAGAGTGAAGGAGAGAGGGCGGGGAACAGCTGAAAGTTTGTGCAGAGCGGCAGGTGGGGGCCCTTCTCCAACTTAATCTCTACCACTTTGCCGGCCTCTGGGCTCTGTCCTGGGGCCGTGAGGAGTGATCGGAGTTGTGAGACCCAAGCTGCCAGGGTGTCTGGGGCAGGCAGAAGTCGGAAGAGGTGACAGGTGGCCATGGCAGACACTCCGTAAGGGATTCAACTAGCAGAGGGATGGGACTGGGTCTGGGGAGGAAGAGGGGCTGAGGGGTCCCCTGAGCTTCTTAACTTCTCGGAGTGCATATGGAAGTGCATGTGGAAGGCAGCCAATGGATGGTTCTCTTTTACATCAATGTTCCTCTCCCTCTGTTTCTCCCTCCCTTCCCCTCTCTCCAAAATCAAAAATAAAAATAAAATTAATAGACAGCCCCCTTCTCCCTACACCTGGTCAGAATTTTGGAGAATAAATGAGCAAGAAATACACTGAGCTAACACTGGGCTGGCATATTTGGGGATGCAGATGGAATTATGGTTGCAAGGTAGATCTGGGGGAAATTTGGATAAGTCATCAACTGAGGCAACATTATAAGGCCTTACACAGCGTCTAAGCTACTGGGCATACTCACACCAAATGTCCTTCCTTGAACACTAAGGTCAATGGCAAATGAAGCTTACCTGACACACCGTGACAATTGTTTCTACCATACATTACTCCAGCAGCCCAGGATTCCCTCCCATCCTGGGCAGAGTGTGGCCAGGGGCCCAGTGCTGAAAGTACTATTAAATACTTTTTTAAACAGTGGGAAGAAATGAATCAAAATAAATAGTGGCAATGGACACATTTTTATTCTACTTTTCCCAATTTTCAAAATGCTTAAATAAAGTGTGCTATTTTCACAATAACAAAAATTTAAATAAAAATTTCTTGAATGAAAGAAGAGCCAACAAGAAAAAAAAACACAGAAATTGCCCATTTACAGCTATCCAAACCAAGAGACAAGCCTGATTCTGGGTTTAAAAGATGATATGATTCAGTCAAAATAAGTTTGCAGAGAATTTTTTTTTACTGTCATCAAAAACACATACCATGTTATGTTAAGTAACTTTATGGTTATAATTTCACATACCTATAATAAATCAACATGCTGTACATCTGAAACTTATATAATGTTATATGTCAATTATGCCTCAATAAACTTGAAAAAATTATGCCTCAATAAAGCTGGGATCCTGGCTGGGTAGCTCAGTTGGCAAGAGTGTCATCCCGATAGGCCAAGGTCGCAGATTTCATTCCTGGTCAAGGCACATACAAGAATCAACCAAAATGCATAAGTAAGTGGAACAACAAAATCGATGTTATTTTCCTCTCTCCTTTCCTCTTTCTCTCTCTAAAATAAATTTCTAAAATTTAAAAAATGGGATTTAAAAAAAAAAATAAAGCTGAGGAAAACATACCATAAAATTTACCATCCTACACATTGTAAGCATGCTGTACCGCTGTAAGTACACTGTTGTGCAACAGATCTCTAGAATGTTCTCATCTTCCCAAACCGAAACTCTGTGTCTGTTGAACAACTCACTCCAGTTTGCTGCTAATTTTTACCCATCCCCTTAAGCACACAATGAGGCTTGAGCCCAGTACCCTTACTGAAGCCCTGGATTGCCCAGATATCAGGGAATCAGGCATCGTGTGCAGGCCCAGTGGCTTGGGCTGCCATCAGTGCAAGCCCCTAGCACAGCACACCCTAAGCCAGAGGTTCCCGGGACAGTGTGGATCCCTCTGCAGGGTCCCACAGCACATACTTCTAATGCCTTCTGTGAAAATGCCCTTGACTCCTCTTTGCACAACTTGTTTTCTTTCTCTTCCACTCTGTCACACTCACTAGAGGAATTCTGTTGAATGAAGAAAGGTGAGGGTGGCTGTATTACTCATCCATAAAAAAAGAAAGAAACGAACTTCAAAATGCTCCAAAGATTGACAGTGGCCTTCCAGCCAGTGCAGGCATTACTGCATGACTGATGGGGTCTGGCAAATCGGCAACATACATGCGGCCTCTGTCCAGCCTGGAGGGAGTCACAGGTGGGCTGGAACCATCCGGACCCCTGGAAACCAACAGCCACCGATGTTGTTCTGATCTACTCTAGAAATGATGTTGATGTTTTTAATAGATTGGTCCTTGTTCCCGTCTATTCATAACAGATATTTTGAAATGCTATTTAAATCTTCTATTGTTATTTGAACTTTTCATGGATTATGCCTCCGAACTGAGCTGCCTTGGGGCAGCAGGGACTGTATACCCTATGAGTCTGTGACCCCCTGTAACGCAGCACAGCACCTCTTCACAGACACTCCTAAGTATTTGTTCATTTGCTTGTTTTTCTAATTTGGTAGGCCCATTATTTTAATTATGGAGTTGCTCTGCTGAAATGGCATATCGATGGCTGACTCAGGGCTCCTTCCAGCTGCGAACTTGGCAGATTGCTTCAGGTCGCCCTGCGCGGGCACTCACACACGCTCGCGCCCGCACCGAAAGAGAAGTGTCTTAATATTACTGTTAGGGTGTATTATTATGATCAACAGCTATATTTGGCAACTTCTCTTTCCAGCATTATAGAAGACACATTGTTAAATATTAAAAAGGGAATTTGCCAATTGCAACAGCTAGAACAGAAAAAAATAGTATTAAAAGCTGGTGTAAACTCTCTATTTACTAAACTACCGATACCTGCGGATGCACCAAGGATCACATAGAGGAGGGGAGGCATGATTCTGTATCTCCATGCCGATAGACTGCTGATCATGACTTCTGGGTTCTGCTCTATATGAATTTCTAACTGAAAAGCTAAGGATTTGGGTTTGGAAGAAAGACCCAGCCTCCAGTCTCTGCCCTTTTCTCATACGCAGCGGGAGGGGCTGGACTTCTCTGCTGAACACAGGCTATGAGAGACTCATTATTTGGAGTAACAGCTTGAGTTCAATGCATTAATTTTATAACTATTTTAGAGGGAGCAGGGGAGGCCTGCTGAGCCCTTCCAGAGGTAATTAAAAATGGAGAAAAAAGAAATCTGAAATAAACAAAAACAAGCTGAACACACCAGGGGTTTCTGAATAACATCTTCCCAGTTAAACAATTTTAAGAATTCCATAATGTGAAAGCCGCCCCCACACACTCACTCCCACATAAACACGCTTTTTATCTAAGCCCCACTCAGCTACGCAGCAGAATCTCTTGCCTTCACTCCTGTAGCTACTCTGTCCAGGGAAGATGTTACCTGCACGAAGCATTCTGAAGAGGGGAAAAGCTGACCACCAGCCAGCAAGTGCAGGCGCATCTTGAGGAGAAATACTGTTGTTAGAATAACCTCGACAGCTCACCAGCCTCAAATCTGATTTCTGATCTCAAATGCCAATTCTGCCTGAACAGAGGCTGAAACATTCAGGCCTTTTCATATTTGTCAGCCAGCACATTCCCAGTAACTCTCCTGGTGTACCATGAAGGTAATCAATCACACCACTTTATTGTCACTGATAACCACATCTTTAAAACACCGAGAACCATTAAGCCCTGGGGGCGGGGGGAAATCAACAAAAGACCACCAAGTAGTAAAAAGTGGCTGTTTTCTTTTCTTCCACCTGCTTTTATGTTAAACACCCATGACATGTAGCCACATCTAATAAGCCAAAAAGTAAAATAATCAGTGAAAGGAGAAGAAGGAAATAGAAGAGTTATGAAGAGAAAGGAACGGGCAGAAAGAGTGAGGTGAGGAAGAGGAGGTGTGCAGGGGGTAGAGGAAGGGAAGGTGGCTGCCAGCAAGCAGGGCATCAGGCCAGACGATGAAGAGGAGGGAGAGAGACGGGAGGCCGGAGAGCGCAGAGGACAGACAGGAGGCCGGAGAGCGCAGAGGACAGACAGGAGGCCGGAGAGCGCAGAGGACAGACAGGAGGCCGGAGAGCGCAGAGGACAGACAGGAGGCCGGAGAGCGCAGAGGACAGACAGGAGGCCGGAGAGCGCAGAGGACAGACAGGAGGCTGGAGAGCGCAGAGGACAGATGTGAGCCTGAGAAACAGCTTCTCACACATTCAGCTGCTCACTTGGGATACGAAGACATAGATGGGCCATTTTTAATATGCTATGTTAGATTTCGCTACTCTTTTTAAAAATACAATATATATTCACGACATGGAAATACCTTTCTGAATCACCCATCATTTTGCTAAAAGGCCCTAATTTTTTAATTATATTTTATTGATTATGCTATTACAGTTGTCCTGATTTTTCCCCCTTGGCCCCCCTCCAGCCAGCATCCCTCATTCCCTCAGACAATCTCCCCACCTTTGTTCATGTCCATGGGTCATACATGTAAGTTCTTTGGCTACTCCATTTTCTATACTGTACTTTACATCCCCATGGCTATTCTGTAACTACCTATTTGTACTTCTTAATCCCCTCACCTCTTCAACTATTGTCCTCTACCCTTTCCCATTTGGCAACCATCAAAACACTTTCCATACCCACAATTCTGTCTCTGTTCTTCTTGTTTGCTTTTTAGATTCAATTGTTGATAGATATGTATTTTTTTGCCATTTTATTGTTCATCGTTTTGATTTTCTTTTTCTTAAATAAGTCCCTTTAACATTTCATATGATACTGGTTTGGTGATGAACTCCTTTAGTTTTTTTCTTGTCTTGGAAGCTCTTTATTTGCCATTTGATTCTAAATGATAGCTTTGCTGGTTAGGGCAATCTTGGCTGTATGTCCCTGCTTTTCATGACTTTGAATATTTCTTGCCAATCCCTTCCAGCCAGCAAAGTTTCTTTTGGGAAATGAGTTGACAGTCTTATGGGAACTCCTCTGTAGCTAACTAACTGCTTTTCTATTGTTGCTTTTAATATTCTCTCTTCATCTTTAACCTTTGGCATTTTAATTATGATATGTCTTGGAATGGGCCTCTTTGCATCCATCATAATCAGGACTCTCTGTGCCTCTTGGGCTTGCATGCTTATGTTCTTCACCAAATTAGGGAAGTTTTTTTTCACTATTTTTTGAAATAGATTTCCAGTTTCTTGCTCTTTCTCTTTTCCTTCTGGCACCCCATGATGTGAATGTTGGACCTCTTGAAGTTGTCCCAGACTCTGCTTATATTATCCTCATTTTTTTGGATTCTTTTTTCTTCTTGTTCTGATTGGTTATTTGCTTCCTCATGTTCCAAATCATTGATTTGATTCTTGGTTTCATCCACTCTACTGTTGTTTCTCCATAATCTGTTCTTTATTTCAATCAGTGCGTCCTTCATTTCTGACTGGATATTTTTTATGTTGCTGAGGTCCTCACCAAGTTCCTTGAGTATACTTATAACCAGTGTTTTGAACTCTGCATCTAATAGATTGCTTATCTCCATTTTGTTTAGATCTTTTTCGGGACTTTTGATCTGTTCTTTCATTTGGGCCATGTTTCTTTGTCTCCTCGTTTTGGCAGCCTCCCTGTGTTTGTTTCTATGTATTAGGTGGAGCTTCTTTGACTCCGTATCTTGTAGTGTGGCCTAATATAGTGGTTGTCCTATATGGTCCAGTGGCACAGCCTCTCCTATCACCCAAGCTGGGTACTTGAGGTGTGCCCTTCATGTGGGCTGAATACACCCTCCACTTGTAGTTGAGCCTTGGTTGCTGTTGGCAAATCAATGGGAGGGATTTACCCAGGCCAGTCAGCTGTAAAGACTGGCTGTGACAACTGACCACCAACCCTTGCCCTCCATGGAGGATCAGCTGTGCAGGGGCAGTGTGGTGGTGCTCCAGTGTGATCAGTAGCTGTCCACTGGGTTCACTGGCCCTGGGGTTTCCCAGGTGGTGCAGGCTAAGGTCAGTGCCCCCATGTTTTTTGCCCAGAGCCACCCTACCTGAGTTATAAAGCAATCTGAGATGGTTGCTACTTGCACTGGGCTTGGAGATTCCCAGGAGAAGCCAAACTGTGAATCTAGACTGGTTGCTGCTAGTGCTGGGCCTGGGGTTCACTGAAGCCAAAGGTTGCTTGTTTGAGAGGATTTAGGAAGTTGGGAAGCATCAGCCAAGACCAGCCATTCATATGGAAAAGCATGTTGGGTAGTTAAAAGGCCCTATTTTGAATTACCATCCTCTCTTACTCCTTCCTTTGGAGGAAGGCAGGGATCTCACACCCACCATCATGTACCAGGTGCTAGCAGACAACTCTATGGTCATCCTGTGCATTCACTCAATGATTTTAACTGAGTAATTTAGTCTAGTCAACAAATATTCACTGAGTCTCTTACAGTGCTGAACTAGATACTGCCCTCGCACTCAGGAGCTTTGATTTAATAGGGAAATAAAACAGTCCACAATGCAAGCCTGGAGAGGTTGGTACCTGCTCATGAGAGGTACAAACCAGGGACTGCCTCTGGACAGAAGGCAGGAGCAGTCTGAACTGGGCCACCAGAAAAAGCATTGGAGGAGCAGGTGTTTGAGCTGGATATTCAAAAGGGTAGGTTAGGTAAATGCAGGGCAGATGCGAAAGGATGGAGGAAGACAAAGCAGAGGAGGTACTGACTAATGAATATCACTGAGTACACGGATTTCTACTGGTAAGCAGTGACAGACAAGGCTGGGACGGTCACTGGGACTGTGCTCAGAGGCATTGACTTCACAACAGTCTGAAACAGGAAAGAGATAGTAGGACTGGAAAGGAAGGGACATTGTGAGCGAGCTTATGCAAGGGGCACAATAGCTCAACACTCAATGACCAGCTAGATGTGGGAGTGTGAAGAAGAGGAGAAAGTGATCAAGATAACCCAGGTGACAGAGAGAAAAATGATAGCACAAAAATCATTAAGGACACACTTGAAGGTCATGGTGTCTCCCCTGTAGAATGCCTCTCTGATAACAGATAACCTGGTTCTATCATGAGAAAAAAAAACAGAAAAACCCAGGTCGATGGGTTCTCTACCGAATAACCTGCCTGTACCCTTCCAAAGTGTCAAGGTCATGAATGGCAAAGAACAACTGAGAAAGCTGCTACATAACAGGAAACTAAAGAGGCAAAACAACTAACACAGCACAAGATCCTGGATTGCATCCTGGACCAGAAAGAGACTTTTTTAAAAAATATTTACCCGCTTTTGCTATAAAAGACATCGTTATGACTATTGGTAACACTTAAAGTCTGTAGATTACATAATCGTACAGAATCAATGTTCATTTCTTGATTTTGGGTGCTTGGTCCTTATTTTTTAGGATGTTTACACTGAAGTATTTGAAGTGGGGAGGTAAAGGGGAGCATGTCTACAACTAACTCTGAAATGGTTCAAGAAAAATTACAAGAACATACGCATATGTGCATGTGTGTATGCAACGTGCACGTGTGTGCGGAGAGAAGGAATGTGATAGAAAAGGATAATGCAAGTGTGGTAGTTCATATTTGTAGAGTCTGGACACAAGGTATATGGGAATTATTTAAATTATTCTTGCAACTTTTTTGCAAATTGGAAATACTTCAAAATTAAAAATTTAAAAAGGAAAAATGATTAAAGAAGCTAGGATGAAGAGCTGTTTAGAGACAAAATAGTCAGGCTTATGGGTAGCAGATTCTGAATGGAATTTGGGAGAGGGCAGAGCCAGATATGTGGATTTGACAGCATCTGGGAGGCCTGAGTAAAACCTGGTGAAAAGCAGGGCATATTCCCAGAATTCCATTCTCAGTTCTGCTCCTTAACACCTGATGACTCACTTAAGTTGCTCTCATTTCTCTCTGCCTCAGTTTCTTCAAGTACATTACAGGAATGATAAGACTGTCTCAGAGTTGGAGTGGCGATTGAAGCATATAGCACAGGTTAGCCACAGTACCCAGTTGGACACCAGGTACTTAAGTGACATTAGTTAGCCACAGTACCCAATGTGACACCAGGTACTTAAGTGCCTATTAACAACTAATGTCCACAGAGAGGGAAGGAAGAGGAAAAGCTCCCCAGGATCCCACCTACTCCCACATTCAGAAGTCAGGAGGATAAAGGAGATCAATGAGGTCTGAGTTGCACCTGGAGAACCAGGCTTGGGAGGCAGCAGACACAGGGGCAGCAATCCAGGTGGGGACCAGCCTCTCAGCTCTGCAACCAGGACCCCTCCACCAGAGACCTACAACAAAGCAGTTTCAACAGAAAGGTGAGGGTGAGGACAGAGAAGCAGGTGAACAGTCCAAAGAGAGAGGCCAAGGGCAGCTCACCACAGGGGCAGAACTGTGCTGCCCCACACAGTAGCCCTCAGCCCCACGTGTCTACTTAGACTGAATGTGAATTAATTTAAAATCACCAAAAGTCAGAAATTCAGTTGCTCAGTTACGCTAGCCACATTTCCCATGCTCGGTAGTCACATGTGGCTAGTGACTCCCATATTGGACCGCACAGATATAAAATGTTTGCGTCATCACGGAAAGTTCTACTGGACAGAGCTGGGGCTCTGGCATAATTTCTCTTATTAGGAGAATGATGACTTGAAAACACAGGAGAGCAAGGTGAGGAGGGACTGAAGAAACTGAAGAAAGGGAGTAACAAATGGAGCAAATGTCCAAAAGAGTCAAGAAGGAAGGGAAGAACTACAGGGACTGGAGAGTGCGGAGTGCATGTGGGTTAATTCTGGGAGGGGAATAAGAGACACTTTCTTCCCTGGAGAAAGAAAGTAAAGAAGAACAAAATGGGTGAAGAAAACTGCTTGGGGTAGTGAGGAGAGTATATTGGGAATTTATACAGCAGTAGAGAGCAGTGAACCAGGACATGGACATCCTTAATCTTATCAACAAAAAAAGGCTGTATCTCCCTAAAGGAAACTGACCAGAAGGTTAAAGAATGGAAAATTCTGTCATAACCTCTATAAAATGCAGTCCAGAGTTAATAAAAAATGATTTTTTTTTCATAGAAAAGCAAGACTTAGGTGAAATTAGAGTGGAGCCAGCATAAATTTGGAATGGCATCAGCCCGAAGGTCTTTGTGACTTTCTCCTAGATGACCTGGCAGGCTGGGAGAAGAAAAAGCAGACAATGAGGGCAATTTTGGATTGAGGACTGGAATATGAGAAGTCCAACGTGTTAAGACAAAAGATTCTGGGATTCCAGACAGAACTGAAATGGTTGGCAACATATAAGCTCCAAGTGGAGAAATGGAGCCATAAAGGGAGTGAGCAGCTAGCAATTAAAGGACCAGAGTCCTCAGTGACAGTTGAAACTCGATGCAGTAGGTGGAGAAAAATCAGCTAACCAGGCTGAAATCCAAGTCGAAGTCCAAATCTTAAAGGTGGAAAAAGTTCCCAAGACTCAACGAGACATGAGGGAAGTGGAAACTAAAGTCATGAGAGCTGATGTTGAGGACCTTGAGGAACTTCAAGGTCAGTGAACTAATAGAGGTTCAACACAACCCCAAAGTCACTGGCAAAAGACAAGATAGAAAAGAGAACCAAGCTGGTTGCTCATTTGTTTATTACTTTTTTACAGCATCAGGTGAAGTGAGTCCCAAACCTGGGTGTCCATCAGCATCACCCGGGGAACTGTTTTCTCTCCTCATCTCCCCTCCTCTTCCTTCTTCTTTCTGGGTCTATTTTTAAAATAAGGATGCATAGGCCTTGCCACCTTGATGATTTGAAAGTGGTATGTTAAGACAGTCTACAGAGCCACATTTCTCAAAGTGCTCCAGGTGACTGAGAAGCCACTAGGTGTGGCAAGCACTGACCCAAAAGACAGGGAGAATGGTGTGGAGCTCGAAGAGACAGCATGATCTAAGAGTAGACTTCGTTAGTGATGGCCTCAGGGTTTGGAGGTGGCACTGAGAAGCAAGGGGAAACCCAATCCGTACTCCAGTGCGATGGGAGAGGGCTCTGGTGCCCCGGGAGACGCTGGAGAGGGGCTCTGCCTCAGAAAAATAAAAATACAGGAGTATGGCTGCAGGATGGAAGAAACAAGAGACTGAACGGCAGGCTGGAGACACAGGTTAGGGACCTACAAAGAGAGGAGGCTGAATAGTTCATGAAGGTCCCTAGGGTCATGAGGTGTGATTCATTAAGGGTTTGTAAGTTAGTGGTTGAATTCCTGGACAGTAAACCTTTTTCTATCTGGATGCTATCAGATTTCTAACATGTAAACCATTAAAGATTATTAAACCCTTAGGTAAACAAGCTTGCAAAAGCTTATTCATTAACACTGAAAATGTTGTCTTCCCAACCCACATTTTTACACAGATGAAATCACACTGGAATGACTCTCAAGAATAGCCTTGGAGCAGAAAGCCAGAAGGGGCAACCCCAGGGGCCCTGAGAGGGACTAGGGATTCCCTCCCTCCCTTCTCCTTGGAAGAGGGAAGTATATAAACAGAATATAGAAAAGCACCTGGGTGTCTTTTTAGAACCAGCCAATGCCCAAAATAGAAGAGTTGTTAGAGCCTACTGGGTCTCAGGAGCACCCCCTGCCCCCGCCACACACACACACACACACACACACACACACACACACACTCTCATGAAAGGGCCCTGAAGGCTGAGACAAGTGCAAATCCTAAAGATGGTTCTCAATAAAGAATCTATTTACTTTCACAAACCCAACTGTTATTTAAGAGCCAGCTGCAAATGTTTGCCCCTGCTCCTGACAGAGCTGCATTTCTGTGGGTTCAAATTATTCCAGCAATATTTCTGGTTGCTCCCGTGAAACAACTTCTAACGCTGATATGCACAGGCAATAAGATGAGGGTGTGATTGCAGCCAGGAGCCCCGCGCACCATACACGCGCACACACAAAACCTCATGCATATTGAAGAAATGACTCACTTAATTTGCTGCTGCCTGCCACTATTGGGTTTGATTTTACCTGTTCAAATACAAAGTTTCCTCTTAGACGAACTACAGGAAAGAACTCAGGAGTAGTAGCCCTGATTTTGTTTATGACTTTACAGCACCCAAAAGGTGTTAACCCCGGCATCTTGAGAAGCCACTCTCTGGACCACTCATGGCTTTCTCTCCATAATCTTCCATAAAACGGTAACATTTCTTGCCACTTGAGAGCCAATTAATAGAAACCCTTATACAATGTACATGGTTAAGCCTCGTCCACCCTGTACCTGCAGAGCCAGTGCTTTGGGGCCCTTTGTCGTCTCATAGTACAATGGCACAGCGGCACCGGGGAACTGCAAAGAACTCAAGCGTCGCCTTTCAACGACGGTGGGAGACGGGGTGGGGGGTTGACCTATCCAAGGTCACTCAGCTCTGAGCAGTGGAAGGGGTGACTTACCACTACCCCCTGGCAATCTCCGCACCACTCCGGCTCCTCCAAACAGTCCCTCGGGGCTTCTGTTGGTTTGCTAGCTTGCAACCTCTCCCCAGCCCACGCAAAAATGCAATGCCAGTTGCGCTCGGTGCCCAACTTCATTCCTGCGCGTCAGCATGCAGTTAACCCTCTCGCCAGCAGCATGTCACCTGGGCCACGCGCGTGTCTCTGTGTTTCCCCAAGCCTATCTCCCCGAGGGCTGCCCCAAGGTCAACGGCAGTCCCAGGGGGCTCGGACCGCAGGATGCCCAGTCGGGCGCGGCACTCACCCTCGCGGGGGGCGGGCGCACCGCTGCTCCCCAGGTCCTCGCGGGTGCGGCTGGGTGCGGTGGCAGCTGGCGAGGACTGTACGGGGTGCCCGGCTGCGGGCCCGCGCCGCGGGGAGCGCAGTCCAATCAGCGCGCGCCTGCCGCCTGGCCTGGGCGCGCTGCCCGCCGGGTTCGCGGCTCCCGGGGGGGTGGGGACACGAGCCGCCGCGCGCCGCCGGAGCTGCTTCCAGGCGCGTTGCCTGGACGCGGTTGCCGTGGCAGCCGGAGCTGGAGGCTTTCCCCGCGCGCCCGCGCCCAGCCCGGCGGCGCCGCCCCTCCTCCCGCAGCGTTCCCACACCCAAAATAGCCTCTCCTCGTAGCTGCTGTTTCCCACTGAGCTCGCGTCCCAGCGGCCCGGAGTTGGCGAGCGGGGATTTCGCTTATTGGAAAAAAATCCTGTTGTAGGGCTGGGTGATTCGAAGGGAAAGGTGTTGAAATGGTGCCCGATTAAAATAATAGCCATGGTGGTTGCACTGTAATTCTCTTCGGAGATCTGACATCCCTTATTTATGAAACCTCTTCCTCACCACCCCCCACAAAACGTTATTTATTTCCACTCACCCTTCCAAATTGGGAGAAATTTTCTTAGGCCACCGTCTGGGAAACAGCTCGGCGTCGAAGCCCCACAGGTGCAGGTGAACTAGCCCTCCCGGCTGCCAAGTGTCATTTGATGAAACACCTTGATACCCGCCTCTGGGACCAAGAATTGTGCCTCCCTGCGACAGACACGACGCAGGAAAGAACTGCTACCACCCCTCTTTCTCACGTCCCTTCCTTCTCCCTTCTGCTTCATCCCCCCTCCCAGGGCGTCCTAACTCTTTCCACCTGCCTCTCCATTTGGAATCTAAGCAGCGTGCACAAGCCGATCCACTCACAATTTTGCTTCCTCTCGGTGGGCGGGATTTAATTTGAGCAGAGCTGGCGACCCCCATTTTGCCGCCTCAAGGCCTCCGGTTCATACGTCTTTCATGTTGCTAGTATTTACCCAGTGTAGGTTTTCCTGTCTGTCTCCCCCTCCACCCAGGGGAAGGAGCGTGACATGGCAGAGTTGTGGAGTCAAGCTGAGCTGTTTTGGAATCCTCTCTCCAGCAGTTATCTCTGTGTGGGCTTGGTTATTCTACGGCTGTTTCCACACCTATGAAACGGGATAATACTCCCCCCTACAAAAGGTTCATGCATCCCTAACATTCATTCAGTCAACAATGTATACTGGATGCCTGCCAAATGCTAGAAACTGCCTAGCTCTAAGCTGAGACACAGCGATGAAGAAGAAAAAGACACTGCTCTCTCCTCTCATAGAGCCTGCAGCCTGAGACACATTAATCAAGACATGACAGACACATGCGAAACTGCCATTGTGCCACGGAGTTCATGACTCTGAGACCTGTGCTGGGGAGATGGGACCTAACAGCATCCCTTTAGCATGATGATTAATTATTCTTTCCTTTTCTTGCTCTGCTTCCCACCGCCTGTCACATGGTGCGCACTCAGTAAACATACACACATTGAGTTGAGTCCTATGTCATGGTGTAGCAGTATCACTGAGTTTCCCTGTAAATATATGAAAATATATTTCCTTTTGCCACTGAAAATGTATTCGAAACCTACGTAACTTGCCTCTATGTCTGGAAGGGTGTGCACGTGTTACTGTAAAGTGCCCATTCAAACACAGAGCCCTCATCGAGTCCCAAGAAAAGTTCAAATATTTCTTGCCTCTCCCCAATTAGGTTGCCTTCCAGGGTGTAGGGTGTACATTTCAGATGGGCACATGAAAGACCCCTCTGTCTCATTTCCCCTCTCTGCTTACCTCTCTCTCCCCAGGTCCCAGCTCCATCCTGCCACTCCCCTTTGTGTCAGAACATGAGGGTACCCATTCCTGGCCTCCTAGGAGGGTGACAGTGGATCAGATCCTTATATTGCTCGGAGTAGAGCATTGATAAAACAGTATACCCCCCTCCTGCTACTTCTGCCAGCCTTCAAAGCATAACTTGGATGCTTTACTTGCCATAAGACTCCAATGCCCTCAAGGGTAGGGAAGGAGAGGAACTGGGAGGGGAGGGGCCATTGTCACCTATGCACTCCCTTCTATTTAGGTTGACTTTAATTTCCTTCTCAAAAAAATCATACCAATTATATAAGTAAAACCCACAATTTAAAAAAATTCATGAACAAGAAGATACATAATTGTAGCTCTTTCAAGCTGAATTCCTCAGTAGGAATCCTGAAGTTCCACAGGAGCCTGTACCAGACCCCTGACTTCCCACTTCTGACTTTTTTCCCTTTTCAGATGATTTATTTTTAATCTAAAGGGATGAAATTTAGTGCACAATGATTTAAGCCTATAGTTTCTCCAACTCTTACAGTATTCCTGTAGAATAAATTTCAACGAGCAGTTTCTCTGGAATCATTTGATAATGACTCATTACAGGAAATGGATTTTTTTGTATACTTTAATTTAAAAGCTATGATTTTCTGGGGGTGGCAGTTAGGGGGTGGAGGGATCAAGCAAAAAGGAAAAAGCACTCATGGACACAGACAACAGTGTGGGGATGGGGGGTATAAGGGGGACAAATGGTAATGGAAAAATATAATAAAAATAAAATAATAAATAAATAAAAGCTATGATTTATCACACATTATTTTATACTAGCAAAGTTTACCAAAAATAGTTCATCAAAGAGAGCAGTTTTATAAACCTGATGCTGTCATACTATTCACCAACCAGTCACTAAATACAAATAACCAGTGTCGTATATTGTGCTAGATACTGAGGAGAATTTTTTTAAAGTGATTTATTGCACAGCTGAGTTGAGATCCTCCCTGTGTTTCAGCACAACCACAAGTCATGAAGATATGATATACAGGGAATCCATGAGGTCAGCAGCCAGGCTTGTCTAGGTCAAAAGTGGCATTTGCCCTGGCTGGTGTGGCTCAGTGGATTGAGTGCTGGCCTGTGAAGCAAACAGTCACTGGTTCAATTCCCAGTCAGGGCGCATGCCTGTGTTGCAGGCCAGGTCTCCGGAGGGGAGAGGGGGGCATGAGAGGCAACCACATATTGGTGTTTCTCACCCTCTCTTCCTCCCTTGCCCTCTCTAAAAATAAATAGATAAAATCTTTAAAAAAAAGATTTAGTGTAATCTTCCAAGTGAATCAGATAAAGAATCTTTATTTTTAAATATACAGAGTCAAAAGTGTTTGAAAATTTGAGCATTCCTTAAATAATAAGACTGAAGCAAGTTCTTTATTATAAGTGCATGCTTGCCAGCAATAAGTATATGGAATAATATATATATATTTATTTAAATCCTAATTAATAGACAACACATGCTTTGCACTTAAAATTAATATTATGTAATTGATCTTAAATGAGAAATATCAAGTATTTCTCTTTGTTTCCCCTCCGTTTTCATGCACATATAACAGATTTCCCAAAGCAATGTGAATGGGTTGTAGGATTTTCTATCAAAACCTGGAGCTCCACATAGTCACGTAGTAGGATATCATCACTATACACTCAGGAAATAGCCTTCTCTTCCCCTTAGAATAATAAATTTGACACTTTTCTTTTTCCTTAGAAGGATCCATGCTGTGAAGATGCTGGAAACTATTGGTATGTGCTTAGGCAAATCACTTAACCTCTCTTTGACTGAGTTTTATCTGCAAAAATGGGGATAATGTAGTGTCTACTTCATTGGATTCTAATAAAATCAAAGGTATCAATTCATGTAAAAAGGCTTAGAATAACATTTTAGATGCTATTTTAATGTTATTTGTTATCTAATATCATAAAAATTTTATTACTTTCTCCCAAGACCCAATTGGAAGAGTGGAGGTTTAATTAGTATTGGCTCAACTATTTTATCTTGTTTGTGGAACAGATCTTGGCAATTCATCTGGTTGGCTCATTCCTCACACTATTACTGATGTTGCCTGTCTTGGAATAATTCTAACTATCCTTCTGGTATCAGCCACACCCCAAAACCATCTCTTTCAAAATCATCTCCTAGTCAACATGTGTATACTTCCTGATTTCCTGGATCATTTTGGCTGCATGTAACACAAATGATAAGAACTCTCTTCTCCAAGAACAATGAGTGAGATTGTCACAGTATGGCTTCTGCCTTATTTATCTGAATCGTTCCTGCCCTACCTATATGATTCAACCAATTAAGTAAACATTCTGGACCTTAAAAAGGGAAAGGCTTATGTATGTGGTGCTGTGGGTAGAAATGACATCACTGGCCCATCCTCCTTCCTCCCGCTGCCAGGTGAAGTCATTCTTCTCACAGTGAACATCTCTGAAGATGAACATAGCCAGCAATGACTGGGATCAGTGACCACCACCACCAGACAACTATCTGGCCCCTGCTTTTAGTTGTTTGGTTTATTGTCATGAACTATAAGATTTCAAAGCATCACCAGAATAAGGAAGACTTCCACTTCCCTCGTCTCACCACACCTAACCTGGGTTCTACCTTCTAAGATTCTTTCCTCCATCTGTCTACCCTGATCTCAGCATCAGGATCCAATGTAGCCCTGTCCCTGATGAGTATCTCTGCTCAAGTCTCTGACATCACAAGGTGGGGCTCAGCTTTTCCTGATGTATTTTCTTCCAAATCCAGTCAGAAAAGTGAGCAACCAATTAATATTGGTTCAACAATTTTATTTTACACATGGAGACACAACTTAGTCAATCCAGTGCTTAAAAGTGAGAACATCTTTTTAGGTTAGGGCTCAGTGACAAATACAAAATTATTGCTAATTCATTTTACGTTTAAAACCCAAGCATATCCAGTATCTAAACTTTAACATAATCAGTCAGACACTTCTTTTTCCAAGGAAGAGTCTGCCCTTTTTCCAAAGAAAGAAAGTAATAATGGCATTGTACTGAGAATGAGAATGTAAACCAAAAAGAAATAAACATGGTTCCAGAAAGTGGAAGATCCACTGCAAGGTAATAGCAAAGGGCATTCTTAGGCATATGATAAAAGGAAGCCCAAGACTGATGTCCACAGGTCTAATGGAGAGCAACTAGTGCAGACCGAAGCAAAAAGTAGAGCACCACAGTGAGGATGCTCTCAAGAAAGGGAGAGGAGAGGAGAGGAGAGGAGAGGAGAGGAGAGGCAGATTACTCATATGTTTGACCATAGTGAGGGGAATTATAGTTCATTCAGAAAGTTTGTAGATGTACCAGTGAGAGGTATGAAACAAATTAAGCAATAGCCAAAAGAGGCAATTATTAATGCCAAGAATAAAAAATAATTGTACAATCATACTCGACTTAGCTACAAACAATAGACATAATGTAAACATTAATTTAATCAAATATTATTATGTCATAATATTGAGAAGATTGGGAAAGAAGAAGTGTATGTGGCAGAAGGTAGACTGAAGCATCTAAAAAAGCTAAGTCCTCATGTTCCACAGTAGGAAGACAATAGATAATGCCTAACAGTGAGAGATCAAGAAACATCAGTGTAAGCATATTTGACTTTATAAACTAAGTGCATGTATTTCTTTGATGCAAAAAGTTACAAGAAAAACCCAGAATTAGGAGAAAAAAAATCATAGAGTATTTTTAAAGTACATGCACCTATTATTTTGAAAATCCTCAGGTTATTTATTTAAGACTCTTATTACTGACTCTCTTCCTAGAGCACAATTTTTGCATTTCTATTTTGGGCACATTTAAAATATGTGGTTAGCAAACCACAATTCTTCCACTTGAGAATGGCATTATGAAACCTTTTTAGAGGACCAAAGACACTAATTTCAAAACTAATTTTGTTCAAAAGAACATAAAACCAGTGGCTGCATAGTAAATTGTTCCAAATATATTTTAATAAATGTCTGACAAAAAAATCAGTATATAGCTTCTCCTTTCAGTTTTAGCTTGTTAAAAATAGAATAGTCAAGGTAAAGTATATCAATACAAAAATATTTTCAGATATGTAGCAGATATTTGTTTAAAGTGTGATGTGTGTGTGCAACTATAATGATGTTTTACAGCAAGAACAATATTTAAAAACATCCATTTCAGTTAGTTTTTATGAGCATTGTCTAAGGAAAAACGACCCAGTTTCCCCTTCCACCTATGTTGTTCTTTCCTGTGAGTCTCTCTTTTTTTATTCACACTGAGCACGCATTGCTGACACTTCTGGTCACCCAATGTGTGGAGGGTTTTCCCGACACTAAGCAACTTCTCCATGACATCAGCTGAGTGTCCTACAATTTATCTTAATTCTGACACTACCTTCCTGGAGATAGTGTCAGATCCCACAGGTTAAGGACTCAGTCCCACAAGACTGGTCCCATGCCACTTCAGATGCCAATCACAGGTACAGGTTGTCACCTGTGCTTCTGACCAATATAAATCAGAGGTTCCCATGATCCCCTCCTTGGGTTTGATGAACTTGCTAGATCAGCTTACAGAACTCAAGGAAAGAATTTAATTATGTTATTGGTTTATTATAGAAGGACATATTAAAGGAAACAGATGAACACCCAGATGGAAGAGATGTGTAGGGCAAGGTGTGTGGGACGGTGCAGAGCTTCGGTGACCTCTCCAGGTGCACCATCCTCCCAGCAGCCCCACTTGGGACCAATCCAGAAGCTCTCTGAACCCCATCCTTTTGGGATTTTCATGAGGGTTTCATGGTGCAGGCATGGACAATCATTAACTCTATTTTCAAACCTCCTCCCTTCTCAAAAGAGTAGGGGTTGGGCTGAAAATTCCAAGCTTCTAATCATGGCTTGTTCTTTCTGGTGACCAGCTCTCATCCTGGAGCGCACCTAGAGTCACCTCATTAGACCAAGACACTTCTATCACCCAGGAAATTATAAGGATTTCAGGAGCCCTGTAGCAGGAATTGGAGTCAAAGACCAAATATGTTAGAACAAAAGAAGCCATTAGCATTTTTATCGCTTCAGAAATTACAAGAATTTTAGGGACTCAATGCTAGGAACCAAGGACAGAGACCAATATATATTGTCTGTTATCTTACAATTATAAATAACAAAAAGCCAGGTGATCTTTTTACATAACATATGTATTACATGAATTATCATGTAATGGAAGAACCCCAGGATTCAGAGTCAAAAGATTTGGGTTCAAATTTTGTATTCATCTCTTACTAACTGGATGATTTGAGGCAAGTTATTTAATTTCTTTTTCTTTTTTGAGCCCCAATTCCCCCATCTGTTGAGCACCTAGACTGTACCAGGCACTATTTTAGGCATGAAGGGTACAGGTGTTAATATAGTCTATGGCCTCATGGAGCTTATATTTTAAGTGGGGAAGATATACAAGTAAGCAAAGCAATTTTAGATAGTAATGAGGATCATGGAGAAAACAAAAAATGCCATATGATAGTGACTGATTTGAGGCTTGGTGGATAGCTCAGAAAGGATGGTTAGCATGAACTTCTCTAAGAAGGGGATGTTTGACTGGTTCCTGGATGATCTAAAGTCAGCTATGTAAAATTCTAGGGGAAATGAATTACAGGCAGAAGGAACAGCCAGTAAAGAAGGGGTGTGGCATACTTGTACACGGGGATTAAAATGAAGGCTGATGTGGTAGAGCTTAGAATGAGTGGGAGAGTGCTCAGACCAGCATAGCTCATCCTGGTTGGGCATCATCCTGAAAAGTGAAAGGTCACTGTTTTGATTTCTGTTGAGGACGCATGCCTGGGTTTGGGTTTGGTCCCCAGTCAGGACATGCATGAGTGGCAATAGATTGGTATTTCTCAACCTTTCTCTCTCACATTGATGTTTCTCTCCCTCTCTATCTCCCTCCTTTCCCCTCTCTCTAAAAATAAGCAAACAAGTAAAATTTATAGAATGAGAGGGAGGGAGAGGGGAACTAGGTGAATGTAGAGGGCAGTGTATGTAGGAGCTTGATCTTGGTTTTATTTGAGATGAGAACCATAGGAGAGCTTTAGGCAGGGGAGTAACCTGATCTGATTTTCTCTGGTGACTGTTTTCAGAATAAATTATAGGAGGGCATAAGAAAAAGCAGACAAACTAGATTTAAGGCTACTATAGTAGGGAGGATGAAGAATGGCTTGGATTACAATGGTTGCAGTGGGGTGGAGATAGATAGAAGTTGACTGATTTTGGACATAATGTAAAGGTAGATTTAAGCCAACTTGCCATGAGTTAATTAGGGATGGAGAAAAGAAAAACCAAGGTGGTGGCCATTATTGTTATTTTAAGCTGAGCACCTGGGTAAATTATGATGCCACTTATGAGATGGAGAACTCTGTGGAAAGAGCAAGTTTAGGGGCACGAATAGACATGTAAAATATGAAATGCCTGTTAAACCTCTAAGAAGAAGTATCATGGTGGCCGCTGAAACTATGCACATAAAGTTTAAGGGAGAGTCTGAACAGATGTCGTTTGATTGGCATTAGCTTTTAGGAGGAATACTTAAAGCCATGGGACTGGATGAGATCATCTAGGGAAGACATGCAGATGGGAAACTGCATGGGTCCCAGAACCAAGCCCTGGGCAGAGAGGGAGGAACCAGATGCCTGGAATCAGAACCAAGAATTAGGGAAGGAGATTGACAAGGAAGACCCTGTGTCGTTGAAAGAGAGTGAGGAGAAGGTGACAACAGTTAGAAGGTGAAAGAGTAGTTTCAGAAAAGTGTTGGCTCAATGGTCAAGAGAGTCCAAGGCTGCTGAGAAGTTTCAGAAGTTAAGGTCTAACAAGTCAGTGATGGATTTGGCAACTGGAGGTCATTAGTGACCTTTAAATGGCTCTTTCAGGGGAGCCGTGGGGACACAATCCCTATCGGAGCAGGTTGGGGAAAAGGTGGGAGATGAGTGAAGAAGCAGTGACCACACACCACGCAGCGAAGGGGAGTAGAAAAACGGGAAGGGAGCCAGAAAGGCATGATGCGGAAGCAAGAAAGGTTTTGTTTTGTCTTGTTGTTTTTTTTATGTTGTTTTTGTTTTTTAATGGACAACATTAGAGCGGGTGTCTTTTTTGCTAGTAGCGATCCAGTAAAGGGAGAGAAATCTGTGATGCAAGAGAAAGGAGATAATAGTTATAAATAGGGATTTTAAAATCCTGACAGATAATTAAATCCAAGTTCCTTATATTACATGAAAAAGTTCCAGCAAGAACTCCTTCATTTTGAACAGTTTGGTGAAGGTTTCTGGTGTTTTGTTAGCTTCTTCTTGTTCTTTCCTCCATGTATTTAATCTTGAGTTCACGTATATCCAATTTTTTTGCTTGCTGAGAGGTTAGTGTAATTCATACTGTGTCCACATGAAGCATTATTTTGTTGTGATTAAGAGGTCAAGTCCTGGAGTCAGACTGCCTTGGATTAAGCCTCAGGTCTGCTACTTGACAGCTATGTGGCCTTGGGCAGTTAATTAAATTCTCTGAGCTTCAGTGTTCTTTTCTGTCAAAAGTTATTAATGACAGTTATTTCATTAGATTGCTCTGAGGCTTAAATAGGAAAATATATGTAAAGTGTCTGTCATATAGTAGGCATTTCATGAATAATAGCTGATATTATCATCATTATTATCATTACTGCCCAGGCAAATACAAAACAAAGTGAAAAGTATTCATATAGTTAAGAGATTTACAATCGTAAGACTCAATAAATTGCATAGTAAATACAGTAAGTGACAAAAATTTCCTCTGAATCACCCAAGTAATCTTTGCTTTCATACAGCTTTCAAAAGGTATGCATTGAATGTTTTTTTTGGAACTAGATACAGGTGGTGGTTGTACAACAATGTGACTGTACTAAATGCCACTGAATTGTACACTTTTAAACAGTTGATTTCATTTTATGTAAATCTTATGCAAATTTTATAAAGTACATTAACACTTACTACGTACAGACAATACTATGTGCCTCTGCCTTATTTTGTTTATGAAGATATGGTCAGAAAGAACATCACATTAAAGCAGAGATGATAGATAGATAGAGAGATAGATAGATAGATAGATAGATAGATAGGGTTTAATGGTTTAGAAAAATCAATCCCCACAAAAAGAACTTAAAGAACTCAATAATTCTTTGCAGGCAAGACTAAAGGCATCAGATGTTGGCCAGCAATAAATATGAAATAAAAGTCAAGAGAAAAGCCCAAGTAGGGCACATTTACAAGCAAGAATTTAGATGGATGTTTTAGACAAAGAGAACAAATTACATGAGGAAAGCAGACTTGGGAGAAGCCATAAGCAGCACCAGGGAGAGCTCCCAGGCAATAGACATTTCCTAATATTCCTTAAGAAGCTACCATCCTTCCTACTCTGAAACTCAGGGGCTCCTCCTCTTTGAACCTAAAGTTCCTATTCTAAATGATAGCAAAGGTCTACAATCACAGCTTGTCTTACATGATCTATCAATGTCCACATGCTACAATGAATGACAAGTCCTTGGACAGGATGGTGGTCCCACATTAAAACATTCCAGGGGACAAACAAGCTCTGCCCCACAATGACATGGTTTTTAAGGACTGCTGGGGCTAAAGACAGTGAGGTGTACCAGGACCAGGTACCATACAAATCACGTGTAGTATATGTTCATTGGTTATTCCAGCATTTCCATTGATTTACCTAAGGTCACACAGCTAGTTAGACACAAAGATAAGACTGGTGGCAGAAGGGAAGAGTATTAACACTTATTAATTTCCTGGTCTCTATCAGGCAAGAAGAAAGAGGAGGAAGAGGAGGGGGAAGATCTGCTACCCATTTTTTCCCTCAAAAACTCAGGTCTTCTCTAGCTTGTCCTGCCTTTAAAGCAGGGGCATCTAGGATTTAAAGACTTTTCTGGAAGATGGAGGCATAGGTAAACACACTTTGCCTCCATGCACAACTACAGCAAAAAGTACAACTAGACTACAAAACAAATATCACCCAAATTTGTCAAAATTGAGCTATGTGGAAGTCCAACAACCAAATATTTAAAGATGCCACATTCATCTAGACAGGTAGGAGGGGCAGAGATGCAGAGAGGCACAGAGGCAGGGAGAGGCACAGAGAGGTGGCGGAATGGGAGGTCCTATAGTCACATGTGGTGGATAAAAATTGAGAGAGATATTTCAAGAGCGAGTGATCCCAGCCCCAGACCAGATGACCCAGCCAAGGGTTTCAACACCAGGAAGGTAAGTTACCAAAACTTCTGGCTGTAAAAATCAGTGAGGGTTGCAGTGGTAGAAGAAACTAGGATTCTCAAGAGACTCCTGTAAAAGGGCCCACAACGGACTTAGGACTCCTACAGACCCACGTCCTCTGGGATTCAGCACTAGGACAACAGCTGAGGGCAAAGTGGCATACGGGGAGAAGGGGAGAAAATGAAGTGGCTGGCAACAGGGTGAGTGCCAGGAGACAACTTCCTCCTGGGCAATCTCCAGAGGCCAAGCAGCAGCATTGTTCCCTCTCTGAGTCCTCTCCCACACAGAGCCACAAAGTGGTAAAGTGGGTTGCCCCACCCTGGTGATTATCTAAGGCTCCGCCCCACACAACTTACAGTCCCCTTCTACAATAGGCCATGTTACTAAGACAGGGAGTCAAAGCAGCTCTTCCTAATACACAGAAACAAACACAGGGAGGCTGCCAAGATGAGAAGACAAAGAAATATGGCCCAGATGAAAGAATAGAACAAAACTCCAGGAAAAGAACTAAATGAAATGGAAATAAACAACCTATCAGATGCAGAGTTCAAAACACTGGTTATTAGGATGCTCAAAGAAATAATTGGGTATTGCAACAGCATAAAAAAGATGCAGGCAGAAATGAAGGTCACATTAAGTGAAATAAAGAAAAATCTACAGGAAACCAACAGTGGAGGGAATGAAGCCAAGAATCAAATCAATGATTTGGAACATAAGGAAGAAAAAAAGCATTCAATCAGAAGAGCAAGAAGAAAAAAGAATTAAAACAAATAAGGATAGGCAGCAAAGCTATCATTTAGAATGGAAGGGCAGATGAAGTGCTTCCCAGATGAAGTCAAGTTCAAGGAGTTCATCATCACCAAGCCCTTATTATATGAAATGTTAAAGGGACTTACCTAAGAAAAAGAAGATCAAAAATAGGAACACTAAAATGACAACAAACTCACGTTATTAACAACTGAACATAAAACAAAAGCAAACAACTAGAACAGGAACAGAATCACAGAAATGGAGATCACACGGAGGGTTCTCATCAGGAGAGTGAGTGGGGAGACAGGGGAAAAAGGTACAGGAAATAAGAAGCATAAATGGTAGGTAGAAGATAGACAGGGGGAGATTAAGAATAGTATAGGAAATGGGAAAGCCAAAGACCTTATATATATGACCCATGGACATGAACTAAAGAGGGGGAATGTGGATGGGAGGGGGTGTGCAGGGTGAAGGGGAATAAAGGCGGTAAAATGGGACAACTGTAATAGCATAATCAATAAAATATATTAAAAAACAAAAAAAATAAGGATAGAATAAGGAGCCTCTGGGACACCTCCAAATGTACCAACATCCAAATCATAGGAGTGCCAGAAGGAGAAGAGGAAGAGCAAGAAATAGAAAACTTATTTGAAAAAATCATGAAAGTAAACTTCCCTTACTTGGTTAAGGAAATAGACATACAAGCCCAGAAAGCACCGAGTCCCAAACAAGTTGGACCCAAAGAGGACCACACTAAGACACATTATAATTAAAATGCCAAAGTTTAAAGATAAAGAGAGAATCTTAAAAAGAGCAAGAGAAAAGCAAAGAGTTACCTACAAAGGAGTTCCCGTAAGACTGTCAACTGATTTCTCAAAAGAAACTTTGCAGGCAAGAAGGGACTCAAAGCGATGAAAAGCAAGGACCTACAACCTAGATTACTCTATCCAGCAAAGCTATCACTTAGAATGGAAGGGCAGATAAAGTGCTTCCAAGACAAGGTAAAACTAAAAATGTGTACCATCACCAAGCTATTACTATATGAAATGTTAAAGGGAACTAAATAAGAAAAAGAAGATCAAAACTATGAACATTAAAATGGCAACAAATTCACAACTATCAAAAACTGAATCTTAAAAACAAACTAAGCAAACAAGCAGAACAGGAACACAATCATAGATATGGAGATCATTTGGAGGGTTATCAGCTGGGAGAAGGGAGGGGAAAATGGGGGAAAAGGTGCAAGGATTAAGAAGTACACATTGGTAGGCACAAAATAGACAGGGAGATGTTAAGGAGAGTATAGGAAATGGAATAGCCAAAGAACTTAACATGCGTGACCCATGGCCATGAACTAAGGCAATGGATTGCTGGAGGAAAGGGAAGTACCAGGTGGAGGAAGGCAAAGAGGATAAAATTGAGACAACTCTAATAGCATAATGAATAAAAAATATTTTTAAGAAAAGACTTTTCTGACCTCCAATGATGAGGACCATATACGCTTCCACACGAGAACCTATGGCCAACCTTTCAGACACCTGCCGTCCCACTGAGCCCCAAGTCTAAAACAACGCCACCCAAAGCCAAAGCGTGGTCCGTGGAGCGGGCGTACCAGCAACACTTCTGCGTTAGAATGCAGATTCATGGGTCCCACACTAGATCCATGAAACGGAATGTGCCTTTTAACCAGATTCCTGATTGATTCCTATGCACCTCAAAGCCTGACACGCATTCACCTGGCAGCCATGACCTCACCAGAACTTGACAGTCATCAGGAGCCTTGTCTTCTTCACTGTATGAGAAGCAAGAGTCCAGGAGGTAGGAATCCTGGTCACTGGGATCGTTGGGAAATATCTGGAATTTTGTGTTATAAAAGAACCCCAGTAATACCTTGCCATTTGGAATTGGTAGGGAATATCTATTTGGTTGTATAGTAAATCATATGAACAGAAAAGGGAAAATTCTATCTAGGCTGATATGTAGTATGCAACAATATGCAATTGATACTCAGTGTGAAACATTTATTTTTCCATTAAACTCAGCTGTCCTAATTTAAGAGCTCCTCCAAAAATATCAGTTGATATTTAGCTTCCTTCACTTAAGATTTGTTTAATTGTTTAGACACTGAATTAATTCTCACCACTGCAGAAGGAAGAACAGAGTGTCATAAAGCCACAGAAGGATGTCCCCACCTACACAGGGCCACAGTGGCATGACTGGGGGATATTGTGACTAAAGGCATGACCTGGTTGGGAGGGGGTTATGAGGGGACTAAGTGGTAATAAAGATAAAGATTAAATAAACCTTTTTTAAAAAGCCGTGTCCTGGTCATACAAACTTACAGGGGCACGATGGGGGTTGCCAGAGTCAGTGCTGGAAGCTGCATACAAGTGATGTGCTTCCGGTGCACTGTTGCTTTTTGCATTTCAATGCTCAGGAACATTTTTGTTCTGCTTCTTACATGATAGTCCCTAAGGAGTGATTCTCCATTTTTATTCTGCACTGGATTTTCTAGGCCATCATTTCACATAAACTTTCTGTGAATCAGTCAAATCTACACCAGGCACTTGCTCTGAGTCCAGTTTTGGGCTGGGGAGTGTGAAAGGGGCAGGAGGCTGGGTAGGAAGACCCAAAATCTGGTTAAGCTGCATGATCCCTAGGTTTCAAAGGTTCCTTGTCTTGCTGGGCAGAGTTAAATTACACTTATATGTTTTATATATCTTACAGGCACACACATACACATGCACTACTGGAAAGAAATGAAAGAGTAGTAGTAAAGGGCTAAGTTATACGGTTCACAGTTCAAGTGCCATAGAAGGTTTTGAAAGAATGAGCTCCTTCCCTCTGAAAAGAGAAGAGGAGAGTTCACAATGGGCCTGATGAAGATGTGCCATTCTAGTACTTAGCAGAGGGATTAAGGGCATTCCTAGAGAGGAAAATCGAGAGCAAAAGTGAGAGTTATTTAATATCCC
Organism: Macrotus californicus; assembly: GCA_007922815.1. Taxonomy (NCBI): domain Eukaryota; kingdom Metazoa; phylum Chordata; class Mammalia; order Chiroptera; family Phyllostomidae; genus Macrotus; species Macrotus californicus. The sequence goes on from VMDR010004596.1 coordinate 29,423, forward strand.
TTAATCTTAGTTTTCACTTCCCTAAGTGGGAAGAAGGATAATACTATTTGTTCTTGTTGACTCATAGGTTTTCTTGAGAATTAAATGAGATGGTGTTTGTAAATGTTTTATTATTTATAGAGTTCATCAAACTGATTAAATGACTCAGTAGCCAAACCTACCAGTAGTGATTTGAAACCAGAATACCCATTTTTGATTTTGCAACTGAAGAAAAAACAGCCAAAAGATTTGTATCAGTCTTCTGCGTAAGATTTTTGCCTGCAGCCAATCTATTCCGAAACCACATTATAGATCAAAAGGATCGCATTGGCCACCACTTACTGTCGACCAGTGTCCTGTGCCCTCTGCACACATGGCCGTTTTGACTCCTCACAGCAGGCATGGGACATCACCCCCACTCCACACTAGCCGAGCTTCACAGCTAATAACTAATGATGTCATAACCTCATGCCCATCTGGCTTCAAAGCTCAAGCTCTTATCCCTGTTACCAGGTTTGAGAAAGGAATCAGAGCAAGAAAAGTTATCATTAAGGTTTTTTCTACCATGCCAAGAATGAGCATGGATGTTTGGAAGAAAAAAATAGCCAGGTAAGTGAACAGAAGTGAACGTTGCACCACACTTAAGAGGCACTTTGGCAACATTTCTAAGCTTTTTCATTCTTGGAGAGAACAGATTCAAGAGACAGCGCAGAACCAACCTGCTTGTCTCTGTAAATTAGAGAATGTTGATTTCTGAAAGGTGAAAGGTGGGGATACAGCTAATGAATTTAATTTGAATAGGTGTAAAAATCGGTTTGGATAAACGACATCGAGGCATGTCTTTTCCACATGTCGTAGGCTTCCTGTTGCCACGGTTTGTGGCCTTGCCTTTGTGCTCGTCTGGCAGGACAGTCTCAGAGCCACATCCCAGCTCATCCTGTGACCTCAGTGCCCCACGAAGCTGCTGCTGTGATGTTCGTCTGGTTCCCTAGAAAAGTAAAGTGTTTGCTTTCTTCACGCACTTTTCGTAAGTAGGATGAGTCTCTTTTTTCTACGTTGCTATTAAATCATAGAGTAAGTTTAACACTTAGAGTTTGACATTAAGAAGGAGACAACAGTCTGAAAATCAAGTTGATCTCAAAGGGGAGGATGACAGGTTGGGATGGCATCTGAGGGAGGTACAAATCAGGATGCTGGGGAGCACAGCCTGGCGATCCAGGGCTCACCCACCCGGACCTTCAGTGTGCTGAACTCACTTTCTATTTACAGCCTCTTGTTTTGATTTTCCTTTAAGTTATTTTGCAGGATTCTTTCAGGATAACGACTCGATGGACACTCTGCTCGCTGCTTCACCACGCACTTCTCCAGTCTGCCCCACCCCCATCCCCACCAACCTCTTTAGCGACCCTGGGCACATCACCTGGGGAAGACACATCTACAAAAGTCTAGAATGGTCATTTACAAACTCTAGCTACTCACCCGCAGAGAGTTTTGCAAAACTATCCACCCCCATATACACTTTAATTTTTTATTTTATTTTTAAATTTACTTTATTATATTTTCCCCTTACCATTTAGTCCCCTTATACGCCCTCCCCCCAGCAATCAACACCCTGTTGTCCATGTCCATGAGTCCTGTTTCCTTTTTGCTCAGTCCATCTATCCTCTAACCTCCCCCACCTTAGCTGCCATCCTGCTCTCTATCTATGAGAGTCTGTACCTATTTTGCTTGTTAGTTCAATTTGCTCATTAGATTCCACATCTGAGTGAAATCATATGATGTTTGTCTTTCTCTGACTGGCTTATTTCACATGGGCCATTTACACAATGGAATACTACTCAGCTATAAAAAAGAAGGAAACTTTTCCCTTTGTGACAGACAGTAAGGATGAACCTGGAGAACATTATGCTAAGGGAAATAAACCCCTGTACATTTTAAAGTTGACATCTGAAATTTTCACCATAAGTTCAAATAATCATAAAAGATGTTATTTCTGGCATAATGTTATTTTATTTTATTTTCCTTTTTTATTTTTGGTGTAATGAGATTTTAAAATTGAACTGTTCCAACACACTTTGGAAAAATTGCAATATCCCAGCACCACAGCTATTTGACACACCCAGTAGGGTCGTTATGGAGACTCAAGGACTTTGTAGATGCACCGTGCCCTGCACACAATAAATGCTGTGTGTTTGTTATGTATGTGGGAGTACAGAGAGAGATGGGAAGTGGTGGCAACATGTTAGCAGTCACCCTTTAGAAGGGTTGCAGCAGCTGCTGTTGATGACCTAGGCCATACCCCCTCGATCCATGTTGGAGTTTGCTCACAGCTCTGGGTCACAGATTCTGCCACACTGAAGAATTTGCACCTCAAGTGATGTGTCTCTCTGCTTCCCTGTCAGAGGGCTTTCTCTGGCACAAAGGAGTTTGCTAATACTGGTGCTAGTCGTAGCTGGTGTGGCTCAGTGGGTTGAGCACCGAACCACAAAGCAAACGGTCGCAGGTTCAATTCTCAGTCAGGACACATGCCTTGGTTGCGGGCCAGGTCCCCAGTAGGGGATGCATGAGAGGCAACCACATACTAATGTCACTTTCTCTGTCTCTTTCTCCCTCCCTTCCTCTCTCTCTAAAAATAAATAAATAAAATCTTAAAATAAAAAATACTGGTGCTGAGGTATAGCCTGCCCACTTGACTCCCTCAGGGTCAGCCATCAACTCAAGGGGGACAAGAGGCGGTGGGAACAAGCCCCAGTCTCCTCGGCCTCTGACAAGGCCACTGGGAAGCGTGTACACATTCCCAGATGGTCCTCAGCAGGACTGAGCCCTGGTGGCTCCCAGTGGTGACTGTCCTATGAAGCACACATTATCGCTGTTTTTTTTCTTTTCCTGCTATTTTTCAAAGTCAATAAATAGATTTTTAAAAATGTTTTAGAAAAGCAGCCCCATAGTATGGTCAGGCATTATTCTCGGCTGTGTTCCAAAGCCTGGTCTAGGGCCCTCCCCAAGATTCTGTAGGCTACTGAATGTCCCTTAGACAATCATTTTTGTTTAAAAACAAATCTTTGGCATTAAATATAATTGGCAACAAGAGGTACGAGAGTGGATCTCAGGGGGGGATCTGTCACTCAAGGACAGTTAAACTCTTCTCAGCCTCTCTACTATTCCTGCTGTTGCCATTAAAAAAGGAGCATGAATGTGGTTGCTCATAACAGCACAAATTGATTGTCTTACAATTCTGTACGTCAGAGGTCCGACACACGTCTCGCTGGGCGGAAATCAGGCCCTCTGCATCCCTTTGGAGGCTCTAGAGACAGCTCCGTTTCCTTGTCTTCTCTGGCTCCTGGAGCCTGCCCTTATTCCTTGGCCTGTGGCATCTCCCTCCCTCTTCAAAGCTAGAAACAGCAGGTCAAGCCCTTTTCACAGGGCATTGCTCTCTCTGCCTCCCTCTTCCCCTTTGAAGAACTCCTCTGAGTAGACTGGCCGCATCTCAAGATCAACTGATTAGCAATCTTAAGTGCATCTGCAACCTTAATTCCCTTTGACCACATTAGGTAGCATTCCTAAATTCAGGGGTTAGGGGGTGGACATCTTTGGGAGAGCCATTATTCTACTGACCAGAGCCTCATAGCTTGACCTGCACCCCTCCCTTCTCTGAGGATGACGGGAGGAAGCTATGGCTTCCAAGAAAATAGGTTCCCAGCCCCTTCCCTGAGGAATGGAGACAACCATTTACCAAAGGCTGAAATAAGACCTCTTGCATGCAAATAAGGGACAGGAGATAATGGCTTGAATTCTGCAAATGTAAGCTTAAGTGGGGAGAATTTTATAGGTTCCCAGGTTTACGTCCCTTAAAATATGAAAATGAGGTATTCATTCTATGTTCACAAGGTGTAATATGGTTTTGTTTTTGTATTTTTTTAACATGCCATCTTGACAAAAGTTGGAGGGCCTGGCCAGAGGCCAGTCAGTTCTGCTTTCTTGAGCAGCCAGTCAAATCCACACCCCCAACTTGTTCCACCGCCCCTTCCGATCTCTCACATTCTGGGCCGCTAGAGACCCACCCTAACCTCCTCAGGGCCAGGCACCAGACAACCAGGGGCAGCCCCTAGGTCCCTGAAATTATTCATGTGAGTTAATTCTAAGCCTTCTTACCCTGCCTCCCCCTGCTCCTTCCCACAGAAACCACAACAAGGTTCTTGCCCACAGTTCCCCTTTCCCCTTCACCTCGTGACTGACCTGGGTGCTTCCCCTCTGCGGCCTTGCTTGGCTGCTGTTTCTCCCAGGGGGCTGCGAATGTAACAAACCTGTAACACTCTTTCTGGTTGCTCTCCCTTGACCTGCACCTGGCCTCACCCTGCCTCACCTGAGGTAGCATGGTTAGAAGTGTGCTTAATTCATTTTTCTCACTCTTTAATTTTTTATTGTTTTTCCTCTCTGCATAGGGCTCAGGGAAGACCTTTCTCAACAGCTTGAAGATTAATTTCAGAGCCAACAGAGGAAAGTCCAGAAAGGCCTGTGGCAACTCCAGGGAGGGCTCCCCTCTGCCTTCTCGCCCCAGATGCCCAGAGGCCCCTTCGGGCTACTCCACAGCAGGTGGGAGAAGAGAAAAAGCAAGAAAGGGGACCAGCTCTGACACTGTTTCTTTGAGTCTTTGATTGGTCTGGAAACCAGCTCCCCAGGGCAGGAACATGAATTCTGACTGCAAGAAACAGCTTCACAAACAACCAGAAACTGCTCAGATGCACAGGGCTCCAGCAAGTCTTTTCCGTTCCCAACAAATTCTGAAATCTTGTTACCAACACAAATGCCACAAACTTCCAACCTTAACCTGTCATTTTATGGATCCCAGTCCCCCTTGCACTCAGGAGCCCTGATCTCTCCAGCATAATCTCCAGCCCCAGGGAGGAGCAGCCAAGCTCCTCACCAGCCCCTCCCCTGGAAGCACCGCTCTCCGCCCCTCTGCTCTGACTCTGTACCAGTCCCTTTCTCTCCCCCCCGCCCTTGGCTCCTACCCACTCCAGCCAGGGCTGCAGAAGATTCCACCCAGAGGTGTGGACCTAGGAGAGATACAGACAGAGCATTTCATTCCTCTGGTGGAGGGAGGTGACTCATTCCCCTGAGGGGGAGAGGACGGAAACATTTCCTATGTGCTGTCTCTCCTCTGCCCTGAAAAAGTGGTACAGTTGAGTTTGGGCACTACAGTGTAAGTTCCCGTTAATACTCTCGTGCAGTCATGCCCCTAGTCACACTTGCAGCTGAGCTCTTGGTCAGCTTTTCTCAGTGGGAACTCCCGTGGTCTCTGCTGGAAGATGTGCACGTACCATTTTGCTTCTGCTGCGGATCCAGGTTCGTCCAGTCCAGCTCTTCCAGTCCAGCTCTGGGCTCTCCCACAGCCTCACTTGGAAAGAGCTCCACCCCTCCAGTATATCCTCTGCCCCAGGGACTGTGCCCAAAGCAAATCCAAGCCTGTGTTCTGTCCATGCTCCTTGACCTCTGGGACTGAGATTTGGGCTTATTCATCGAGCAAAATCCTAGAATAAAGTAACCATAAAGGTAATATAATTCAACAACACTGTCAAAAGCAAAATAAATAGCCTAGTGTAAAATCTAGCCTCCGCAAACACTTGTTGCTTAAGTTTAGCTTAAATGCAACATTGTTCCAACTTGTTTCTAACTTTTAAAATGGTTTCTTTCCTCGGACAACAGGATATGGGAATATTTCCTAGGTTAATTAGTTACCCATTTTCCCACTGGACCTAAGTCACCAGCAAATACCTGAGTTCCTTCTCATTCTGTCACTGTGATGTTCTCATTGTTCCAGCTCACAGCCTCTTCTGCCTTCCTCTCCACACCCATCCCCTGCCCTGGGGGGCCACTGGGGGTGCAAAGAATGAGTATTGCTTAATGGTTAACAGCTGAGTGAATTCAGCCAGCTCTACCACTAACTGTAACCTCAGGTGACTTTGCTTAACCTCTCTAAGACTCAGTTTTCTGAAAAATGGGACCAGGAATAATAGTACTGACATTATTTTCTGTACTAATAATTTCTTTTAAGATTTTATTTATTTTTTAGAGAGAGGAGGAGGGAGGGAGAAAGAAAGGGAGAGAAACATCAATGTGTGTTTGCTTCTGGCACACCCCGCACTGGGGACCTGACCTGGCCCGCAACCCAGGCATGGGCCCTGACTGGGAATAGAACCAGCGCCCCCTAGCTTTGCAGGTCGGCACTCAGTCCACTGAGCCACACCAGCCAGGGCTAATAATTTCTATACTATAATAATAATATGGATATCATCTTTATATTAATAATACCTGTATTATAATAATTGATCATTTATGCACCATATTAATGGTACTGATACTCTTTTCTGTATTAATAATTTCTGTACTATAATAATAGCACGATACTATTTTTGTGCTAATTTCTGTAATATGGTTATAATTTCTTCACTTTATTAATACTGATACTACTTTCTGCACTGATACTACTTTCTTTACTAATAATTTCTACACTTTAATAATCTCTGTACTAACAATACAGTAGTAAAATATTTGTGCTACTAATAACTTAGTAATAATTCTACATAATATCTAAGCCAATAATATCTGTACTAATAATACTAATAGTTTTTTGTAAAATGAGGCTAATGATACTACTGATCTTATAGTTATTCTAAGAATTATATGAGGAAAAAAGCAGGTGAAACACACAGAACGTGACACATAGCGTGTGTTTAATAAACGTTAGCTATTATTTAAGGAAAAAAATTCTTATCCTCACCCAAGGACATTTTTTTCCATTGCTTTTAGAGGGAGAGAGAGAAACATCAATTGGTTGCCTCCCACATGTGCCCAGACCAGAGATCAGACCCGCAACCAAGGCATGTGCCCTGACCTGGAATTGAACCTGCAGACTTTCCTACAGGACAATGCTCCGACCAACTGAGCGGCATCAGCCGGGGCAACGTTAGCTGTTACTGTTGCTGCTGTTAGACCTCTAGTCAACAATCAGCCTCCCTCCCAGCTCTTGCACCAGGGAAACTTGTGAATAAAACTTAAAACTGGCTTGTCTTTAGGTCTGCCCGGGCAAAGAAAAGAGGGCCCCTGAGAGTGATCTGGGGAAGGAGAGCGTCACCTTGCCTTGGGTGTCTCCTTTCCACTTGTGCAGGCAATTAATTGCTCCTGGTAAGAGGAGAAGCAGGTGTGAGAAGGGTGGGAATAGGCAGCCTGGTCATGCAGTAGGGGTTTTTGCTCTCCGCCTGGGTGGAGTAGGAATTTCATTCAGAGGAACCGGGATGCTGGAGGAAGGAAGAGGTTCAGCTCCCTCCTTTGTCTCCACCCTGGGGAGGGACATTGGGCCTCGCCTTAGAGAAAGACATCTCAGAAGCAATGGAAGATCCAGAGGCAGGAGAGCACGGTCCTTAGAGAGACCTGGATCTAGAGCGGAGGGAAATACTGCAAGTGTCCAGGGCCCTTGTGGGTGGTGTTTGGGGAAGGGATGAAAGTGGCCCCTTTGCTCTTGTCTCCTTCACCTGCCCTTGCAGAGGGAGCTTCTCTGCTGAGTAGGAACAGGCTGATGCAGCTTTAGGTTGGCCCTTTACGTTGGGTTACATTTTTTCACTTAGATTTGTAGGGCTTCATCTTATTCTGTATTTTCATTAAAATGGAGGCATTCCTGAAACTACTTGGCCTGGAGCCCATAAATCAAGATAAATTATTTTTATATTATAAGGTAGAGGCAAAAGAATGGAAAAATCGATATGTACCATCTCCCCACCCTGCTCCTCTGCCTCCAGCCTGGCAACCTCCAGTGCGCGCATCCTCAGGAGCCTGGAATTGTCAACAAACAAACAAAACCTTCCCCTCCAGGCCCCCCAGGAAGTGTGGGCACAATGCCTTCCTTCTTGTGATCATCCAAAGCCCGCCTCGGAACTGAGAGTTGAAAACTGACTTAGCAGTCTTCACCAAACGAGTGTAGCTTTTCATAAAATAAAAGGTAACTCGTGATGGTTTCTTTAGAGACAGAAAGTGGACCCGCAGTTGCCTCCGCTGAGGGTAGGAGGGGATTAACTGCAAACAGGCAGGAAGAAACGCCCTGGGGAGTGGAAGTGCTTGCCCTGAACTGGTTGTGGCGGCGGTGGCACAGCTCCGTCGGCTCCTTGAGCTCACTGAGTCGCATACTCACAGTGGGTGAGTTTTGTCATGTGGGAAACATGACTCACTAAAACAGTTTTTGTTTTAATTCTTTTTATTATATTTTTTCCCTTAAAAGTTGTTTTTTTCATTGTTCTATTACAGTTGTCCTGATTTTCCCCTGTTGCTCTCTCTTGTCCAGCCCAAACCCTCCCTGCACTCCCACAGTCGATCCCCACCCTGTTGTCACTATGTTCCTAGACCAGACTCTTCCTCTTCTTTCCCCGTTATCTTCCTCCCCCCTCCCCTCTGGGTGTTGTCAGTCTGTTCCTTGTTTCCAGCCTTTGGTCCTATTTTGCTTGTTTGTTTTGCTCATTAGGTTCCTCTAACAGGTGAGATCATATGGTGCTTGTCTTTCACCGCCTGGCTTATTTCACTTAGCATAATGCTCTCTAGTTCCATCCATGCTGTTGCAAAGGGTAGGAGTTCCTTCTTTCTCTCTGCTGCGTAGAATTCCATTGTGTAAATGTACCACAGTTTTTTGATCCACACATTGACTGATGGGCACCTAGGCTGTTTCCAGCACTTGGCTATTGTAAATAACACTGCTGTGAACATTGGGGTGCATAGGTTCTTTTGGATTGGTGTTTCAGGGCTCTTAGGGTATAATCCCAGCAGTGGAATCACTGGATCCAAAGGCAGTTCCATTTTTAGTTTTTTGAGGTAATTCCATACTGTTTTCCACAGTAGTTGCACCAGTCTACAATCCCACCAACAGTGCACTAGGGTTCCCTTTTCTCCACATCCTCTCCAACACTTGTTGTTGATTTGTTTATGATGGCCATTCTGACTGGTGTGAGGTGGTATCTCATTGTGGCTTTAATTTGCATCTCTCTGATGGCTGGTGATGCCAAGCATCCTTTCATATGTCCCCAGGCCCTCTGTATATCCCCCTAAAGGCTGTTTTTATGTAGTAGGTAACTGGTTTAAAATGGCCAAATTGGCCAGACAACACAGTGGTTAGCACCTACATTGTAGTCCTGGCCATGTGAATGGGAGAAAATGGCTTCGCAGGCCTCAGCCTCATTCTCCTTGTGTGTACAGTGGGAGATGACAACATGTATCTCTAAAGCAGAATGAAAATTAAATGAGACAACTTGCAGAAAGCACTTACTTAACTCAGCACTGGCCATGAAGCCACTGCCTCTAATAGTATTATCATTTATCCTAGAACCAGGGCAGTGGGGTTGCCCTATTGCGAGGGGTAAGTGTTGATCATTTCTTGACTTGGGAAGGGAAGTTCATTCTGGATTTTTCTATGAGAAGGCTCTGGAAAGATCATGTGGTACCATTGTTCCCAGACTCTTGGGCCCACCAGTGCCCTTGTGCCCAGAAGTTCCACAGTTCTACTCTCCCTTTCCAGGAGTCGCTGGGTATTGACTTCCACCACCTCTGGGGTCAAGCAGTGAGGATGGAGGAAGTGAGATTTATTATGAGGCACATGGAGAGAGCAGGATGCTGCAGGGGCTCCAGGCCTCTGGGTGACTATCCCAAGCAGGCCACCTTAAGAGATGCTCTAAAGTAGATATGATTCAGGCAACTAGATGTGGACACTTGACATTTCTGAGCTCATCCTTCACACAAGTTCAGAAATGTCAAGTATAACTATTAGGAGTATTAGGGGATAACTGGATCCTGCCTCTAGAAAGAGGCAGTGTGGGAGGAAGGGGCCTGATCCTAAAAGCTATTGAGATGGCTTGTTCTTGCCTTGTGTGTGGAGGACAATTTATTGTGATGTTTTGAGGGACCATGGATAGACAGAATGAAGTATGAGTCATTCTTGGGGGGGAAAAAACATGCAGTTGCACCATCCACATCCTCACATACCCCGTGCTCACTCTGTCCTTGGCAGGCTTACCTGCCCATTCAGTCACTCAACGTGCATGCACTGAACTTCCGCTGTAGGCCTGAGGCTGGTCTAGACAAGGCCCTTGCCCTCACAGACCTTACAGTTTAGCAGGAGACACCCACACTGAGCAAGGAATCACATGAATCTATGCATAAGTGCTAACAAGGAAAGGACATACAGGAGATGGGGTGGCTGGTTTAGATTGGGTGGTCAGGGAAGACCTCTGTGAGAAAGTGACATTTTTGCAGACCCTGGAGGGATCAAACCAAAGGTCTGGAAGAAGGGCATTCCTGGCAGAGGGAAGAGAATTTGCAAAAGGCTCTGGGCCAGGTGTGAGTTCTGTCTGTTCAAAGAGCAGAAAGAAACCGGCGCAGAATGCGAGGCAGGCATGGTGGTAAAAGATTAGTCGTGGGTGGTGGTCAGGACCCCTATCTATTGGCCTCCTGGCCACAAAAAACCATGGATTTCATTCCAGGTATGATGGGTGCATTTGGGGCAAGAGATTTGATTTATGGAAGGTTATTCTGGCTGTTTGGAGAACAGATTTCTGGGTGTAAGGACTTTGTCATCAAACTATTAATACAGAATTTCATACCAAAGGGCACAGCCCCTTCTACCTGAGAGACCTGTCTTCTCTAAGGTGAGAAGTAAGGACTGTGGACCTCACATTACCAGAATGAGGAGAGGGCATCTCCTCCCATTTTCTCTTCCCAGTGGGTCTTCTGTTTTCAGTTTAGGCTCCCAAATGGACATGTCTCCAATTCTTCTCCACCCCAACAATAAATGGGTTTGCTTGTTTGTTTGTGGAAATTTACCTTTAAAGATAATTCAATCTGTCCTAATTCTCTGACATTGATTCTTCAAGACATTTATTAAGATCTGGAGGAAACACTTATTAAGATCTGGAGGAAATTTATTACATAATATGTTTAAACATGAAAAGAACCAATTACTTCCCTGTGTGCCATCCATGCTAATTCATCCTTTCTTTTTTGAAACAATTCTAACCAGATCTCCATTGCCTGGACTGAAAGACGACCCTAGATGAAGCTTTCTAGCCAGAGAAACCTTCCCATAAAATAACTCGGAGACACCAGGGTGCAGAAAGGTAGTATTAGTCTGCTCAGGATGCCATAACAAGACAACACAGACCAGGAGGCTGAAACAACAGACATTTGTTTCTCACAGTTCTGGAGGCCAAAGTCCAAGATCAAGGTGCCAGAAAAGTTTGATTCTGGCAAGACCTCTCTCTTCCACTTACCTATCTGCCATCTTCTTGCTGTGTCTTCACACAGCTTTTCCTCTCTCCTCTGTGTGTGCATGGAAAGAAAGCTCTGGTGTCTCAGCTGGGGACCCTTTGTCTGTGACCCATAATTTTCATCCATACATTCACTTGATCCCAGGCCCATTAATTCAATGCCCCATGCTTGAGACGTCTCCACATAGTCCATGCCCCCTCCTTAAGGCACAGCCATGTGGGGGTCTCCAACTTACTATTCTTAGGAGCCAGACGGATGACAAGCATTTCAGCAGAAGCAGACATTATCTGCCAAAAAGCATTCAAATACATTTCACATCAAATGGTAAAAAACAAATTTAAACATCCGTCTAGCCAAGCAAAATACATCTCAATGACTAATTAGGCCTGTAGGCCAACAGTTGGTAACCTCTGGCGACTATAATGGGTGTGACATTTGTTTCTAACTTTAGAAACATGGGAGACAGAAGAATGGGCAGCTCTCTTAAGACTCTTGACCCTCAAATCCCTGCTGGAGCTGAGGCAGAAATGTTTTGAGTCTCAAAACAGTTAAGAGACATTAAAATAACACCATCCTATTTTCCACTCATGGAGAGAAATTTGGGTTTATTTATATCAACTTAAAGCAATGGCAAACTTAATACAAAATAATAGTCCTTTAGGGTCTCAACTTAAAAGATCACTTTCCCTCTAAATATGCAAAGAGGACGTGTTTCCAGAATTAATTTGAAACCTTTGTAGTCCTTTGGCTGGAAGGATCCCCTACTAAAAAGTCCTTTGTTGTATTTTGACACTGTAGACCTTACACACAGAACTGGGGGCCAGAGACCTGCCAGAGGAACAAGGGGGCCCACCGCTGAGAACAGCACCCATTGGCCCAAGAGAGCCCAGCACATAAGCCTTCGTTGTTCAGCTAGGATTCAGGGTTGAGATGGAAAACGGGTCCAAAGCCCTTTCTTATGTGTCTTTCTTAAAAGAGGCAGACTTCTTTAAGTTTTTGAGGTTTATCTTCATCCTTAAAATAATAAATTCCCATTAGTGCCTCCCAAGCATTTTCATTTTTCATTGTGGCTACAAATTGGGAGACACCATAAACTATGTAATGAAAAGGTAAAATTAGAGGAAATTTCCCCAGTTTTAGGGTTTCAAATGAAAAGGAACCAGACACTTTATCACAGTATAGTTGACCAGTAGTGCAGAGCACAGTTCTGAGTCCCACTTTCCTTGTCCTGAGTTCATGTTTGTGCATAAACTGGCTCCAGAGCACCAGTGGGTGATCCAGCCAGGGAGATGTTAATTAAACAGCCAGTGCATGTGAACTCCCAAGGTAGCATGTGTACTAAAGAAAAGATAGACGGGACATGTGAGAGGAAGATTCTTAGCAGACTGGGAGTTTAGGGACGACTTCCCCAGGAAAGCAGCAGGAGCTGGAGCTGAGAACAGAAAGGGACTGTAGGCAGGGGCAGGAGGAGCAGTGTGGCTTTGCAGGAAAGCCCTGCCTCGGAAGGGAGTGCAGAGTGTTGGCAGAGCTGGAAGTTGACCATAATGGCTGGACTGGAGGGACCATGGGAGGGAATAACACCTGGTGGAGCAGGAGTGATGCGGACCTGATGGCTCAGCGCTCTGCAGCCCTCAGTAAGAAACACCCTACAAGGTTGCAAGTGGCAAGGGAAGGGAACCACGATCATCTTATGCTGTGAAATGATACCAATGGCTATGGCATGATTACATAGTGGAGAGTTCTGAGCAGGTGCAGGGTGGAGTGACAACCAATGCTGTAAGTCAGGAGAGGAGGTAGACCAGCACGGGGCAGTGGAGATGGAGAGGAGGGGCAGGTGTGAGGGAGAAGGAGATGCTCAGCTAAGTTACTTTTCTCACTTGAGCCCTGGGATGTATGGAGGTGCATTCATGAGTCAGGGGACACTGGAAGAAGGATGAATTAGGGAGGTGACAGCATAAGTCAGTTTGGAGAAGTTGACTTGGAGATGCCTTTGCATCATCCTCCAGTGACCCCTGGTCTCCCAGTTCACAGATCCCCACTTGTAACTATTGCCATAGTAATGGAAGAAGGTTATCTCCAAAGTGTGGTGGAGCAGATGGAGCCACTTGATGATATGCTCTCCCTCCATACCCCTACTCTGGAGCCTCTCCAGGAAGTCCACTTACGATGTTTCATTTTTCATTCTAGTTGAAGAAGAAACTCAATTCTCCTATTTTGAGGGGAAAAGTAGGGCCTTCTTAATATCGATGTGGTGTTCTAACTACTCTTCCCCTTCTTGCACTGGAGGGTTTGGACACTCACTTTAAACACGGGGAAGCAGATGAAGTAGAAGACAAGGGGGAGAGCCAGACCCCTGAGAATATCAGTGGAGAATGAGGACTGGCCCAAGTCTAGTCTAGGGAGTGATTCCCCTGCCTCCACTCTATAATCCGGGGAGAAGGAGCAGCTTTCAGTTCTTCCAACATGTCACGTGTCCCCTCTTTTATGTCCTCACACATGCTGTCCCCTCCTCTCCCCCTCTCCTCCAACCCTTTCATCTGGACGAGTTCCTAATCATACTGCATTCTGTGCTCGGATATCGCCTCCTTCAGGACGCCTTTTCTGATGTCCAGAGACCAGACACCATCTGCTAATACCAGACACCCAATATCCATTCTCTTCTTTTTTTTTTTTTTCTTGTACCAGAACCCTAATTTTTAAGCTAAGCATATGGTGCTTGGAATAAGGACTACATTTCCCAGCATCTTTTGTAGCTAGATGTGGCCATTTGGCTATGTTCTGGCCAATGATATGAGAGTGCAAATGTTTGCAACTTCTGGGACGTGATCTTATATGGAGTGGACATGCCTTTCTTCTCCTTCCTACATTTGACTAGGATGGCTGATTCTCTAGCCATCAAGTTCAACCATAAAGCCCAGACATCACCCTAGGGATGGTGGAGCCTTGAACTGGAGAAATTGGGTTTGTTTGCTAATGATTTCATGAAGCTACTTTACATCTTGCACTGCCTACTTCCTACTTTTATTTATGTAAGAGAGGAATAAAACTCCCATCCTGTGTAAAGCACTGTTATTTTGAAGTTTTGGTAACATGCAGCCAAACGTAATCTTAACTTATCCAGCCCCTGTCCCCAAGGTGTTTTCCTCCCACGAAAACATTTAAACCTCATCTTACCATTGCACAGTTACTTATCCGACTGAAACAAAATCCGTCCTATTAGAGCTTACGCTCTTTCTCGTATGCAGATGAGACATAAATTGCTCCCACCTAACATAACCGATTGCTTGTACATCTCTGCAAGTGTCCAGGAAGTAACTGGAAAGCCAGGCCCAGCTATGCAACGGCAATGCTGTGGAGCCTCTTCAAACACTGCTTTCCTGTCTCAGGGTTGACAGTCTCCAGGTGGCGCCAAGATTAAGGCTGTGTCCACCTCAGTGCAGTCAGTAACAGTGGAGCACCTGTGCATGGTGCCAGGTGGGCGTGAGACTCAAAGGGGAAACACTCCGTAAACTACACAACTGTCTAACCACTATGCTGTACATCTGCAACGGATACAACATAACATTAAACGTCAACTGTAATCGACAAACGAAAATACATAAATAAATGAAATTACGTTGTACTGAAGAAAAAAAAAAATGTGTGTTCCACAGTCAGAAAACCATCTTGCTCACTGTTGTATCTGCATACCTGGAACGTGCCCCGATGTGCCCAAAATAGAAAAGAAAAGACTGTGTCTGCTTCTCCTCTAGTGCATTTCTTGCTCTCTTGGACTGAACAGTCAAATAATACCACCAATAAACCCACAGGGAACAACACAGCAAAAAAGCACACCCAAAAATGTCTTAACCCGGCAGCCCCGAGTCTGCATGTTCTGATGTGGTGGAATTTGGCAAATCAAAAATAATTTTAAAAACTCTGACAGTCTGGCATATGGAATATTGAAGGCAATCTGGAAACTCCTGATACCCAGCGTTGGTGTCTCCGACACTAGCTGCAGAAACAGATTGCCAGGATGATTTCGGGAAGATCAGAGGAGTGAGCGGATCGGGGAAGAGCCGCTCGTCTGCATCGGCACTAATGAGCTCTGACGACACACTCTTTAACAGACTCCAGCAAGTAAGTCTGGGCTGATTTGCTCCCCCTTTTGGCCCCCGAGCTTTTCAGGGGGTCAAATACAGTGCAATTGTGCTTTATACCTTTACAAAAAGGGTTTTTGCTTTAATTGGCTCATCTGTAACTGATAAAGGTTTCAAAGTATAAGCAGAAATAATAATGACCGAGAGTTAGAAAGAAGTACAAAACCTGGTTAGTATCTTCACAATCTAAAATACAAATAATTACACAATAGCAGGAGAATAATGTCCAAATGTCTGGACAATTTGACAACCTTACAAGGCTGAGGTCTCAATTATGCTGGCTTTCTAGACCTTCACTGTCTTAAGCCAGCAGAAGCTACAATAATCATTCTTGTTTGATGCGGAATGTTTACTAACTAAAATGACTAGTTAATTTGCTATGTAATATTCCATTGGATTCTCCTTTTCCAGCTCCAAAACCACAGTCCATGCCACAGCTTGGAACAATAAAAGAATCTCTTGTCTAGGGCTCTTGCCAAAAGACTCCACAAAGTAGCTCCACTCCCTAAAGAATGCCCATGAGGGTTTATGCAAGTTTAGTCTCTACCACAGGGGTCAGAAAATCCAACTTGGCCATATCTATTTACGTGCAGTCGCCAGAGAATTCATGTAAA
Source organism: Macrotus californicus (assembly GCA_007922815.1). Classification (NCBI taxonomy): domain Eukaryota; kingdom Metazoa; phylum Chordata; class Mammalia; order Chiroptera; family Phyllostomidae; genus Macrotus; species Macrotus californicus. The sequence continues at coordinate 45,456 of VMDR010004596.1, forward strand.
ATAAATGAATGTCAAAACAATAATGCCACAGGAGCCCACATAAAATGACTTCTCTCCCTTACATTATGTGAAGCCTTCTTCCTCTCCACCCCACCCCCACCCCTACCCCCAGCCACCACTCTCCACCACTGATTGTGCACGTGTTACTCTGGTAAACAGCCTTCAACCCCCCTGGCTCCGGGGACCACATTGTGACCACTGTGGCAGGGCTCCCCTTGTCACGCAGACTCCAAGCAGGGACGGGTTGTCCTTCCAGGAGGATCCCAGCAAGGATTCTTGGCACTCAAGGTCCTTCCCACATAGTCCGTTAACATTGACCAGATATTTTAGGGGTGCTTATTATGTGCCAGACACTATGATGGGTACTAGGGATAAATGTGATTTTTAAAAGTGGGGTTCCTGCTCTCAGGGAGTCAAAGCCCATTGGACGACAACAGCTAACTCTTGTTGACCAGCTGCTGTACGTGTTAGATGCGTTAGGTCACCTAATCGTCAGCTCTGTAAAACGGAGGCCACTACCACCCCCACCTTACAAATGAGGGAGTTGAGGCAGAGGAAGGGAGGCAGCCTGGGTCTGGAGCCTGCACTGTTTAACCACTATGCTTGGCCTCCTCCCCACTGCCTTCCAATGTGCCCACTCAGGAGGCAGCAGGAGAGAGGGCGTAGGACAGTTCAGGCAAAGCAGAACCATCTTTTGAAGACACAGACAACAATGAAGTAAAAGAAATGTCTTCCTAGGGGAAGTGAAGAGGAGATGTTTGAAATTTTATTCCCTTTTATGGGGGGAAATTATATTGCATTGTCTAAAGAGAAAGAGGGAGGTGGAATGGAAGCTTTGTGCTCATTCTCCATTTCTCCCTCCAACCTTGATCTTGCATCTGCGGCAATGGGGCAGGCACCTCCCCCAGATAGGATCTTCGGCATCAGCACCATGGCACAGAAACCAGATTTGTCATGTTGCTTTGAGGCCAGACTTGTCTATGTGACTGGCTAGAAGTTTCTCTAAGATTGAGGTCAGCAAAAACCAAGTGCTTCCTGGAGGTAAGATTGAGAAAGTTTTTGCTGACGCTGTTTTTCTGGCTATGTGTCAGCTTCTGAGAGTAATTTGCATGAGACTTGTAAGAAGTGTAGTTTCAAGGCCTGAAACACAAAATTTGCCAGATTTAAGGTAGGGAGTCTGGTTGACCAGACATTTGTCTGCTAAGAGTTTACCCTGCACCACCTTCCAAGAACCAATAAGCCAGGTCTAAGGGTGAACATTTTAGGAAGTGGCTGCATCTGCAAATGTGTTCAGCAACCCACAGTAGGAAGAAGGGAGTGGGATGTCAGGACCCAGTACGTGGAGAGGCAAGATCAAAAGCAGCGCTGGCTAACAGTAGAGTCAGTGTTTGGGAGTCAGCAGACCAAGGGTGAGTGAGTTGCCTCCTCTTCAAAACGGAGTCAATGAGAACACCAATCGGAAAAGACGGCTGAGATAATCCTACGAGCTCATGAGTACAGCTCACTCCGCTCATTGGCTGGCACGTAATATATTTTTGATAAATGTTAGCTGTCTTCATCATTACCACCACCACCACCACCATCATCATCACCATTGGCCCTTCCTCTCACCACATACGTGACCTGGGACAAATTTTTTAATATCTCTAAGTTTCAGATTCCTCTTTACATTTAAGATTAAAAAAGTAGTTGCCTTCAAGGATATCCACGGTGAAGGTGAAACAAGATGACACGTATAAAACACAATGCTTAGCAGACGGTAGGTGCTCACTGAGTGGGTGGCATTGCCTATTGGCTTTAAGAGCTTTCCTTTTTTTGACTCATAGTCAAAGCAGGTATTCTGACATAGATGGACATGACTATGAAGGAAGACACCAAAATCTGCCCAATGGGAAATGTCTACTGGAAGAGACACTCTAGTTTTCCATTTTTCTTTTCATTTTCCTTTTTTTTAAATCCTCACCCGAGAAAAACATTGATCGGTTGCCTCTTGTACACACCAAGACAGGAGACTAATCCTGCCACCCAGGTATGTGGTCTGACTAGGAATCGAACTCATAACCTTTCGGTTTATGGGACGATGCTCCAACCAACTGAGCCACACTGGCCAGGGCCCTTTTCATTTCTGTGTAGCCCCATGTGACATTTCTCTAAGACCTCAAATGTCCCACACATTAAGGAACTTTTATTTTTTAAGAAATCAGAGAAAATTGACAATTTGGGGACCTATGGTTGCCAGATCAAACAAATAAAAGTAAAAGTGTCCTTTATAGTATCTGGCAATCCTTCATGATGTCAATTTATCTTTTTGTAAAACCCAAGCTAAGGTTTAACTTGTGCTTTGTGACTTTCTGTGATGTCACAGAATTCAAGTTTGAGGTCATCTCAGAAAGATGCTTCAGAACTTGCATTTGATTTCTTAGGGTAGCTGGTTATCAAGGGGATCTTCTCCCGTGAATCATGTTGGGCACGCATAAAAGCAAAGTAGATCTTGGAAATTAGACTCCAGTATAAAGGCACTAAAGTAACTTCTTCAAGGCTTCTCTTCATTATAACTTCCTGTTACTATCAATGGAATGCCACATATTCCCTCCCTTATGCCTTCCCTAGCCCTACAAGGTTTTGTTTCTCAGTAACAGGGTCACTGCTGGGGCTCCACAGCATAAGTGATGGAGTGAAACGTGGCTTCCTAAGGATATTATGACAGCCCATTGCAAGCCTGGTCTCTGTTTTGTTCAACCCATAATATTTAGGAGTTAGTCATATCTCTTTCCAAACTCCAGTGGCATTTCCCAGTGACTTTATTTTTGAAATGAAAATGCAAGTGGAGGAGCAAGTATCAAGTTAATGACATTTAGCTCAAAACCAAGACAGCAAACTTACTTCTAAGTATGTTTTTTGATGGGGATGAGCGGAATACTCTCGTATACTTCACAGAAAGGTCAGGCATTATGGACTCCCTGTAACCACCAACTGCCCTACCCCAGAACATTTTCTTCTGCAAGGCAGGCCTTGATGGGAGTCCCTCTCTGGAGTTTTTGTGTCCAGTCCTCATGCAATTACTGGCTGAGATCACATGGAACTAGCAGCCTTCAAGGCAGACTTTCAGACCCTAGTGGTTGAGATGGGGGATGAGAAGCTGGTGCAATCTCCCTCCCAGCCTGAGTCAGGGGAAGCGAAGAGGCTGCAGGAGAACATCCCACCCCAGGGCCTGTGCTCAGCTTCTAGGCCCCACCCACATGCTTTGCATTTTTGAAGTTCTGGACTCAGGGCCTCCAACACTGCCCTGTCTGCTTTTGGCCAGGGCCCAAACCACCTGACAAAGGTCAGAGGGCTTTAGGGTGTTACAGTTGGTCTTCCTGCCTCCCAATAGATGTGACTGCACCTGAACCCCAGACACAGAGACAGTATGCTTGATGGCCCTTCTCCAGTCCTTACGTTTAACTCCTCTCCTCGCACTCCACTTCTGCCTCCCAGCCTAGGTACCAGGAACGGTTCTTTGTGACCTAATGAGGGAAACTAAAACTGTCTGCTAATATGCTCTGCCTTGAAAGATCTTCCCCCTCGGTCCTTGTCCCTGATGGGGCAGAAAGCTTCGAGGAACAGAAGGGCACTTTGCTTCTTGTCAGAAGCTGGCCAAAGGGCACTAAGGGGTGAGAGGTAGACCATCGTCCACTGGGCTCCCCCAAAACCCTGTTCAGCAGAGGAGACTGAGTTGGCATAATAACCTTCAGAAGTCGGGGGATCCACTCGCCTGGCTCCTAGCAGTGCTGGCAGTTAATAAACACTGACTTTGACCTTATACTTCCTCAGATCATCTAGGGGAGGACCTTCAAAGATATGAGTTAGGAGTGAACCACTTGGCATTGTCCCTTTTTTGGGGACAATGCATGGGACCCCAGAATTCTCTGCCCAAACATCCCCAAGCTTGCTTCCAGTCCGTTTTATAGCTCAGTCCTTCTAAGGGTGACTCTGGTACTGGTATGTACACCCCAGCCTTCAGGGTGGGCGTTGGGGCAGCAGGGAAAGAACTTGGATGTGAGAGCTGGGGAGTTCATATGGATATGCAAGGGATCCCTGCTGAGAAGGGGAAGAGAGAGGGAAGGAAAAGGAGGGTCTAATCATAGACTGGCTCTCTCAGCGCTGCCACATTCTGACAGGAAACTCTGAGGAGTCCAAGTATTCTAAATTTAAACCTTCCAGGTTGTCCTGCAGGTATTTTTGTCAAGGTAGGAGGACAGAACATATTTTATTTATTTTTAGTTTGATTTATAACTTTATGATATTTAGACATATGGTTTGTGGGCTCCATGTGTCCTCTTGTCTTGGGGCCAATGACACTCCACACCCCAGCCTGCCACCTTCTGGGAGAGAAGGCTTCAAGCCTGCCTGGCTTGGTGGTCCAGCTGAACCCACACGCTGAATAGCTAGCCTCACATCCGACCCAATCTCCAAGCGGCCCTAGTTTGGCTCCTAAGAGTGGTTCTATCTGACAGGGCATTGAGTAAAGAATTCATCCTCACAGCCATGTTTTGCACAAACCTCGTACTAGTTTTTACATCTGTGTTGCTCAGGGTAGGAAACAGAACAAGTTTTATCTAGCTTCCAGGAACCCTTAAACTTAATTCAGGAGAACTACGGTTTTTAGACACACGCCTGAAGAAGATGAGGTGGTTCAAATTTGGCTGACGACCGACCTTCTTTTCCCTGGGTGGCCCATGCCAGCTAAGGAAGAAGGGAACACTGTCAGGCACAAGAGTTCCCAGGAGGCAAGCTGGACAAAAAGGGGATGAAGCCGCTGCTAGGGGAGGGACTTTGAAAAAAGCATGGACAGGTATTCTGGGGGAAATTTTACTATGTCTTATGAGGAACTTGCTGGACTTCCCCAAAGAAAAGTCAGTGAACTCTCCATTATTCGAGATTGCTTATAGAATTGGACCCGCTTCTTTGTTTTGGAGCAGGGTGACTCAGGGAGAGGACCAAGTGCCGCGTCTGGCCTCAAGACGATCTGGAAGTGACAGCAAGAGCTATAAAGGGCCCAGGTGCATTTGGGTTAGCTAACTGAAAGGAGTATCAGGCATCCATTTGTCTTTCCCAGGTCCAACCGTGTGAAGGCTTCAAAACAGGTGACCGCATGTCTGAGACAAGGGACAGTGGCCGCAGGCCCACTCAGGGCTTCCTGGGAGATAAGCGAAGAAGAGTTGCCTGCTGCAGCTTGGTTCACCAAACTCTGCCTTTAAATATGTGCTTTGGTTGTTTCACTTTTCTGTTTTTATTGTAAAAGTAGTTCATCTCATTAAATAGAATGTGGGAAATATAGAAAAAGTTAAAAGAAAAATCATCCATTGCCCTACCTTCTGAATGCCATCAATGTAAACATTTTTTATGTTTCCTTCAAGGCCTTTTGTTCTTGCATAGATGAGGGTGTGTGTGTGTGTGTGTGTGTGTGTGTGTGTGAGACAGAAAGAGAGAGAGATTGATTTTAACATAATTGGATCCACTTCCCTAAAGAGCACTCTTTTCAAAGCAACAGGATTAATGTGATTTTTTTAAGGTTCTAAAATGACTCATTTTGGAATTATTGAGCAAAAACCAAGTTGACTTTTCTTTATCCTGTCAACAGAAATCATCCAACATTCAGCTGCTCTCCTGTTGTTCAGGGAAAGGATAATGAGATGTAAATCAGGAGATGTAAAGATAAGAAATGTAACTAAGGCACACACTATGATAACTTCAATACTTACATAAATTATTTCATAAACCTGAGCCCTCAGTTGCAATAGACCTGTTTCTGACTAAGGGTAAAGAGGTGAAAGATCAGGTTTAATCATTTGAATTTTCTTTTTTTTTAAAAAGATTTTATTTATTTTTTTAGAGAGAGGAGAAGAGAAGGAAAAAGAGAGGGAGAGAAACATCACTCGGCTGCCTCTAGAACACCCCCAACTGGGGACCTGGCCTATATCCCAGGCATGTGTCCTGTCCGGGAATCAGACCTTTCGGTTCACAGACTGGCACTCGGTCCACTGAGCCACACCAGCCAGTGCTAATCATCTGAATTTTCTGACAAGTCCAGTCCTGAGATGGATTAGGATTCCATTTTCCCAGCATGGGTAACTTCACATTTGCACGGTGGCTCTTCTCAAAGACAAAGGATGAAATCTGACTTGCCTAAGGATGGAATATCAGTCGTGTAGTCAGTGCACGGTAAATTACATTTTACATTGAGCGAAGACTGAGGAACCAAATTCATTTTGCTACAGTCCCAAAGACACCAAAGTGGAATCTCAGCTCATTATTTTCTCAATGAGTTTGAGAAAGTGTCCCAGAGAGAAGCATTTCCAGTCAACTCAATAAGCTCTCAAATCCCTGGGCTTCTGCTTATGCAGATCCTAATAGCTAGAAGATCTAATGCTAACTCCGCACCTTTCTAACTTAATCTTTAAGGCCAGGCAACTCGTATGCCATCACTCTGAGAAGCCCTCCTTATGCTTTCCAAATCTTTGTTTACAAGACCCCTATATATCCTCTGTATTATTCTGCCACATGCAACAATGTATTCTGCTTGATAACAATATTTTTGAGTGTTTCCGAGTAATATGTTTCCAATGGTTCAAAAATCCAGCATATAAAACACATCCAAGCATACAGTCTTGCTCCTGCCCTTGCTCTGGCACCTTACAAATACTACTTGTGTTTGAGTTTCTTTGTGTCTTTTGCAAGATGTCTTCATGTAAACATAAACACTGATCTATTATTTCTCCATTCTTATTTTCTTACACAAAAGATAGCTTGATCTACATACTGTTCTTGATATACATACTATTGCTTCACATATATACTCTTGTTTGATAGACATACTATTCTGTACAGTTTTTAAAAGAAAATATGGAATGCCTCACGAGTTTGCTTGTCATCCTTGCTCAGAGGCCATGCTAATCTTCTCTGTATCGTTCCATTTTTAGTGTTTGTGGTGCTGGAACATCTGTACTTTGCTCTTTCAATTTTAACTTATCAATCATCACAAAAATCTTTCCATATCTGTGCAGAAAGAAATTCCTCATTCTCTTTTAAAACCTCTTCAAAATTAAAAAACAAAACAAAACAATTTCACGTTGTCTCCTAATATATTTAACCAGTCCCACTAATGATAAACATTTGGGTTGGTTCCAATCTTTTGCTAGCCAATGATGCTTTGTAAACATATGTTCATTTGCACTGTGCATGCACATCCTTGGATACATTCCCAAAGGCAGAACGTTTGGAAAAGAGACTGCACAATGCAGCAATGTTGCTGGAAGGTGTCAAATTGCTTTCCAGAGGGCTTCTACCTATTTATGCTCCCACCAAAGATACCTAAGAAACCTGTTTCCTCCCAGCCTTGCTGACAAAGAGATAAGGGGGGAGAGAAATTTAGGAAGGAGTCATTTGGCATCAAAAGCGACAAGATGAAGACTGCCAAAGGCACAGACAATATCAGACCTGACATCTCCCCAGAGGTTCAACCAGTCTGTCCCAGAGACACCAGGGCACCTCTGTTAGCTCTGTCTGAACGCAGCTTGCACATCTCGCTCGGACTCACCAAACCGGGAGCCTCCTCTTGGCCTCTCATATTTCAGATTTTGAGGGATAGAGTGTATGCAGGTAGACTTTCACTTTTTATTTTACAAACTCTAAATTTGTATGCTTTATTTTATAACAAGGAGTGCATATTTCTTTTGTGATTTTAAACCAATAGTAATGGACTTCAAAAGAAAATGTAAGTCTAGTCACTTTTATTTTGGTGACTAGACTTCTCTTTCTTTTCTTTATTTATCCATCCAACTGAGACAGGATAGTAGAAGCTAGGAAAATTCCTTGGCAAGTGGAATAGGGAAACTGAGAGATAGGTGAACACCATGGCTGAGAAATTTACAGCCAGATACAGAAGGTCAGCTCCCTGGAGATAACATCTAGGCTTCAGCTGTATTTCAGCTCCAGGCCCAGAAAAGCAGCAAAACCAGGTGGACGCCAGAACCAACCACAGTGACTAACAACCCCTGCTCTGTCATTGACCAATCAGTTGGAGACCTGGCCCTAAAAGGGCACACCTGTAGAACTGCTGACAATTCTACTTAAAACCCTGCCCCAGACCTTCCCTAAGCTTCCCCTCCTGCGAGAAAGAGATAAAAGCCTCAAAACAAAGGACCCAGCGCACAATCTCCCTCCAGGGAGCAGCCCATACCATTCCCTTTCCCTTTTCCACCCCCACCCCAATTTTTTCTTCACAGGCACGTGTCTCCTAAACTCTAAGTCAATGGGCAGCTGCAGCTTGTCCCAGGCTAACCCCCTGAACAGGTCCCAAAGCCCCCTTTTCTCTGACTTCCCAGCGAGCTAAGGCGGCCCAGCCTAGGCTCTCCTGCTGCTTCTATGCTAGGCCTGTCCTTGTTTCACTGTCCCCAGCTTTAACAAACGTACCCTCCTAGTCGTCTAGGCTCGTGCTGTGAAGTCTTTCGTACACAAAGTCAAGAACCCACACACTGCCAACTGGCCCTGGGCACGCCCACTCCGGGCCAGCCCCCTTTCTGGTAACACAGCCACTTTTTATTCTGATCTTTTGTTTTGTTTTTCCTGCCAGGTGCCTAGGAGAATGGTTTCAAGTAACTTAACACTAGAGGGAATTTTATCAAGGAAAAAAACGTTACTTCTGTTTCTTTATAAATTATTCCTAAGCATCACCCCACCCCAGCCACCACTCTCACACCCACTCCAAATTTTTAAACTCAATAAAAGTTAAGGAAAGAAACTCTTAATGAAATATTTAAGTAATAGTTAATGAAAAAAATTATTGGAGTTGGGATACTATTTTAGGGCAAATTTATATGCGTAGGATTCGTGATAGCTGGGTGGTGGTATTTTTATGTGCTGGAGTGCACTTTTCAATCCACTCAAGTCTCTTAAATAAGTGCACATTTATATCCATTTTATGCCATTTGGAGCAAATTGTGCTTAAGGTAGAGGAACTGCTTTTAGAATCACATTCTTGGTCAAATATAGAATTCCTTTGTTACCGATACCTTTATCAAAACATCCTCCTGGTGCCCTTGACCGGTGTGCATTCACTTCTGTACAGATAAGGACACTACACATTAATGCACCTGAGCCATCTTTCTGATACAGCATTAGGCAAAAAGCCAGGTAACAAAGGAACATTGTATTGATCTCATGGGCACGCTTCCTGCCTGCCAGCTCAGCTCGCAGTTCAGTCCGTCTTCGTCAACCACGCGGCATTGAACAGCTATGTTCCAACGAAGTTGCATTTAGCCTTGTTGCTTTATGAAAATTAGTGAAACGTAGGAAAAATATAAATGCGAACACCAGTAAACAGAAGTGCAGTTCCCCTAAACTTAGAACAACAGAGACAAAGAAGATCATCAGGTGTGCAGAAGGTGGTGAATCTTCGGCCTCAATAATGACAACTCATACTGAGAACTGCATCAGTCACTCTTCTAACCACTTCATAGGCCTTAATGTACCAAATTCTCACAATCCTATGTGAGAAACTCATGATGGAGGTATTGTCATTATCTCTGATTTTATGGATAAAGAAAAACGAGTCATGATTCACGGAGAGGTGCACAGACCCATCCAAATCAGAAAGCTGCCTTTTGGACTTTGGACGGCCAGCTGCTCAGCTGGGATGGGGAAGCCCAAATTTAAAGGAAAATCTACTAAATGCTGGCATTCTAGCTTAAGACTAGATCTAAGAGACAAGGAACAATTAGGAACTTTGTAGTGTATTTTAGCTCTCTGAAAATAAAAACCTCTCCTTAAAAAAACACACATCCGCTTTTGAATTTAATACACCTCACACTGGTGTGTATTTTAGGGAGCACACTGTGCATGAAAGTAGGAAGCCCTCGTGTTGCGTGTGTTTTTGAGGTGCATGGGAAGATGAGGGTCACTGAGCCCATGCCCAGGAAATGTTGGCTGTGGTGGGGAGCAAAACGGCCATGGTACGGAAACCGTGCCACCAGCACGCACCGGCACCAGGACACACGCTATCCAATAGACCCCTGTCGGAAACAGGGGTGGCTGTGCCCATGTCAGGACAGGAAGTGCCTGGGAAATCTCTGTGCTTTCCCTTCAGTGTTGCTGTGCATCTAAAACTGCTCTAAAAAGTAAAGTCTATTGTAAAAAAGTAAAGCTCCCCAAGTGTTTGTAATGGAATCTGGAAAAATGTCATCTTAAACACACACGTATGTGTATGTACAAATATTTATAGGCAGATGTAAACACATTTATGAGTGCATAGTAATAAAGGCAAAACATACCATACCTTACATATATAAATGCATTTACAGGTGTATGATGATGAAGTTGAAATAACAATGGTTGTTGCAAAACCCATGCATTTTTTTGTTGTTGAAGAGGCGAATGGAATTGCCCTCATGGTCTCACCAAGACAATGGTGTGTAAATTAAGGCATCAGACAGACATAGCTGGCAAACTGCCAGGTGACCCAAATTTGGAGTGCCTGTGAGCTCTCCTCCTCAGAGATTCTGTTCTTATTCACCATCTCTTTTTAATGGGGTAGTAGCTTTAAGACACCAGCCCTATGACAACATTTGCTTGGAATGTGACTGTACACACACCTGGTTCAGTCAGATCCTTCCATGGCTTGCTAGTGACCTGTGACCTGGGTGGCATGGTCTGGTGGTTTGCAAGCTTGAGCTGTGTGAGTCAGATTCTCTCTTTCTTTCTCTCCCTCCTCTTCTCTCTCTGGACCTCGAATCAAGGAACTTAAAGGCAACTTTCCAGCGAGCTATGGGCAGTATTGCTGAAAGGTAGTTTGGGGGCCTGAGTCAGGATGTTGACAAACTAAAGACCCTCTGCAAGCTGAAGTCGTGGACGGAGGGGGCCCCTATGAGTAAGTGGGGGAAGCAGGAAGGGACAGAGAACAGCCATCTATGCAGAGAAGCCACAAAGCCAGAAAAGGACAGAGAGCTTGCACAACCCTACCTTCTTTCGTGTTCTGCTTGCCCTGGGCTCCTGGGCACATATTCCTTTAACATTTTTTCTCATGAAGCAACCCAGGTGCGCTCCCCACCCCCTTTTTTTTGTTTGTTTCTTGTTCCTAAAAGAGACTAAATTGGCACAGCAGGTAGCAGGAGAAAGAGCCTCTGGGCATGGGGGATATAAACTAAAAAAAAAAAAAGACAAAACTACCCCAAACAAAAAAAAGACAGGAGGACTATATGGACACAGGGGTCCAGGGAGTATACTGGCAAACAGGCGTCCCACCAGGAAGTGCCCAAACTGCAGCTCAGGACAACTTGTGGGCCATCGATCTTTACGTGGATGACCTTGGCTCTTCAGGCCCAAGCTTGCTTTATGTTCAGCATGTTTTCTGAAGGCAGTGATACATACTGTTTACTTTAGAAAAATGTTCCTTCAAGTTAAAAAAGTTTTGATGCTTTAATAAGGTAAGGTTCATGCAGTTATTTGCTATATTTAAGTTTTTTAAATATATGTATTTATTTATGCATGCCTTGCCTTGTTCCAGCAAACTTTAAGGATGGCTTACAAGAATACGCAAAGTCCAATCGGATAGCACAAATTGACAGGAAGAAGAAAGAAAAGCAGGGTGTGGGCACAGAAATGACCCAGGAGACTCAGACCTCTGCAAAGCTCACTTCTGTGGAACGCTTCACTCCTGGGTAGGTCACGGGAACACTAGAAGTGTTACTCATTATTCAATCATTCTTAAAACTGGGGAAAGGTCAGGGCTTATCTTTTAGAAGTAAAAAATCAAACAAACTGACTTCCGGCCAAGATGGAGGCGTAGGTAGACACACTGTGCCTCCTCGCACAACCAAAAGAAGGACAACAACAAATTTTAAAACAAAAGACAACCAGAACTGACAGAAAATCAAACCATATGGAAGTCCAACAACCAAGAAACTAAGAAACATACATCCAGACCGGTAGGAGGGGTGGAGAGGACTCACGTGGCCGGGCGGTGGCTGGCGGATCCGGGAAAGGCTCGGCTGGCCAGGAGAGGTGGTGGCTGCGGACCAGGAGTCCCACTCCCTTGTGAGGATAAACCAGGAGGAACAACTGGGGAGCGAGACAGACCCCGCAACCCAGACTTCTAGCCCGGGGAAAAAAAGCCTCAAAACCTCTGATTGAAAACTCCTGTGGGGGTTGAAACGGCGGCAGCAGGAGAAACTCCCAGCCTCGCAGGAGAGCTCGTTGGAGAGACCCACAGGGTCCTGGAGCGTACACAGCCCTCCCACTGGGAATCAGCACCAGAAGGGCCCAATTGGACTGTGGGTGGTGCGGAGGGTCACTGAAGGCTGGCAGAGAGCAGAGCGACTGCCATTGTTCCCTCTCGGTCCCCTCCCCCACAAACAGCGTCACAACGTAGCGACGTGGCCGCCCCGACCTGGTGAACACCTAAGGCTCCGCCCCTTATACGTAACAGGTGCGCCAAGACAACAAAAATGGCCCAAATGAAAGAACAGATCAAAGCTCCAGAAAAATACAACTAAGCAACGAAGAGATAGCCAACCTATCAGATGTACAGTTCAAAACACTGGTAACCAGGATGCTCACAGACTTGGTTGAATTTGGTCACAAATTAGATGAACAAATGAAGGATACGATAAGGGAAATGAAGAAAAATGTACAGGGAACCAACAGTGATGGGAAGAAAAATGGGACTCAAATCAATGGTGTAGACCAGAAGAAAGAAAGAAACATTAAAGCACAACACAATGGAGAAACAAGAATTCAAAAAAATGAGGAGAGGCTTAGGAACCTCCAGGATGTCTTTAAACGTTCCAATATCCAAATCATAGGGGTGCCAGAAGGAGAAGAGGAACAGAAAGGAATTGAAAACTTATTTGAACAAATAATGAAGGAGAACTTCCCCAGTCTGGCCAAGGAAATAGACTTCCAGGGAGTCCAGGAAGCTCAGAGAGTCCCAAAGAAGTTGGACCCAAGGAGGAACACACCAAGGCACATCATAATTACATTTCCTAAGATGAAAGATAAAGAGAAAATCTTAAAAGCAGCAAGAGAAAAGGAGACAGTAACCTACAAAGGAGTGCCCATCAGAC